>ML794850.1:191288-208096 GCA_009831015.1 Picea engelmannii | reverse complement strand
CCTTAAGTGTAAGTAGCATTATATGATCTACAAGGAGAAATTAATCTTATTCAGAAAACAAAGGTAAAGTGTATTAACCTCAGCCACTAAAAATTACACCTTGAATTTATAACGCACAGAGGGTTAATCTATTAGAGGTTAGGGATTGTGATCATTAGCACACAACTCGTTGGGTAATGACAAGGCCCACCATCCTGGCGTTTAATATAGGGTAGTTGGATTCTACATGTAACGGTGTAGTGAGACCTTACCTCGCCATCAATGCCCCTAGCTACCGATACAGGTGGAAGGTAACTAAGCCTTAAAGGCCTGTCTGCAAATTTAATATGCCTGGGAAAATTTCTATTCGACATAGAGCTCAGTTGGCGTGCTTCCAAGGAAACGTTGACACCTTCCCCACAATCACATGGCCTATGTATGAGCTACTTCTCTACTTTTTCTCCATTCGGAGGTTACTCCCATGCCTTTCACTCTCATTCGGATTTTGTTTTGGGTTAGAGAGGATTCATCGTCTCAGGCCATTCCATTCACACCATGGTTAAGGCTTCTTTTTATGAATGATAGAGAAAGGTCACAGACCAAAACCTTTGTTGGCTCAAGTCTCATGGTCGGGTTACATGGTTCAGTATCTATGCTAAGTGTGCGGAGGTTCTTGGTGGTGCTTTCCGATAGCCATTCTGTGTGGTAAGTTTTACCTTTGGCTCTCTTTTTATTTATGTTTTTAAAACAAACATTATGCCTTGTCTGTGGTTCTGTGCACACCTCTGTTCTTTGATAGTGTCTTTGTCTTTTTCCAGGGTACTGTGTTGGAAAAATAAAGAGTCGGGTTCTATTTTGTAAGGGTTTTGACTCCTATTCTAGTTTATCCCTATTACTACACCATACAACCTGTCAGGACCGAGCCATTACTCGTATATGAAGTCGAGAACTTATTTGGTTAAACCCCTTGCTATTATTCCTTGTTCTCCTCCGTTGGATAGTCAGTTATACCCTTGTTATTTTTGTGTCTTGGTTCGGTTAAACCCGTGTTATTATCTTCTGGTCTCCTCCGTTGGATAGTCCATTAAATTCTTGTTATTATTTTTCTGTTCTTTTGTGGCTGGCTTTAGTGTTAACTGGTAGCATCGATTTAGAAGTGAAGTTCTTCCCATTTGCTGAACGTGTTTAATCTCTTCTGTTAAG
The DNA here is from genome assembly GCA_009831015.1 of Picea engelmannii. Classification (NCBI taxonomy): domain Eukaryota; kingdom Viridiplantae; phylum Streptophyta; class Pinopsida; order Pinales; family Pinaceae; genus Picea; species Picea engelmannii. The sequence goes on along the minus strand of ML794850.1, from coordinate 206,914 downwards.
TTCAATGCACGAAGGTTTATGTTTACCATGCATAGTTTTTACACCTTTTATTCTTTCTGTTATTCCCGTATTATCCATTTGGATTATATAGTGGTATCTATTACTAATGATGGGCCCCTATATGTGTGAGGGTACCCATCAGGGAGGCACAAACACCCTTTCCCCTCTCAGTTCGGATGATGTAGCATGACATCAGGAGGCATACATCCTCTGCTTCAGTTAAGTATTCAACATGTCATTTTCTAGTCATTTCCTATTCTATAATTTAAATACCTTATCTTGTTTGGTTATGTTTTAATCCTTTTCATTACTTCTGTGCAGGTGTAGGCATGTCTAAGCATGGGGACGCTCTCCTCGCTTCATCAAAAGTTATTCGGGTTCCTATGCAGTTCTCAGTTATTTTTCATGATTGAAACATCATTAAGTTTCCTAAACATTTTATGAAAGTAAACTGAAACAAAACTTCATAGCATGATATTGACTTTTATAGCAGCAACTTTAGTAACTTACATTTATCGATAAATACTAAATTCATGGTAGAATGAAATAAATACATAACTTAACAAGTACCTAGATCTAATGTTAATTTCTGTTGCCTCTTTTCCTTCCTGCTGCCTTTCTTCTCCCTGCTACACAGATCAACCCTACCACAAACAGGAAAATAACTACCCAAAACTACTGTCCTCCCTGCCAACTAGGAAAACTACCTAGCTCCAGGATATCTACGGATATCCTGGCCCTCCGTGCCCAAAACCTCCAGCAACTCAGTGCCTCCCCTGATCAAAATTCACAGTCCAGAACACTTTTTTCCTTCCTCACAGCAAGCCAACAATCCACAAAATATCACAGGCTCACAGCCAATACAACAGTGCACAGAAAAATCGTTGCTCACAACAAAATGCAAAATCTCTGCTCACGGCAAAAGACAATCGTTCTCGGCCCACACAGCCCGCAACATCCATCCCCGTCGAATGGTGAGCACATCCCCCTCTTCCCGTCCCTTATTCCTCCCTGCCGACTCACGCCTTTACTTCACAACCACCCTCCGTCCTCCGTCCTTCGTCATGAGTTAATTTTTTTATCTTATCGGGATCCATGGCTAACCCTCTCTGTATACGCCACCATTTTTATATCATTTTTCATTTATCTTTTAATTTTATTTCCCAGGTCATTAAATGTGATCAACAGTTAATTTATTATTTTGTTAACTGCAATTATCCCTTAATTAAATCTTATTTAATAATCTTTAACCATTTATCAATTTAGGGTCGTTACACCCCGCTGAGAGGTTAATTTCAAGTTCTAGGGTATGCCCCGAGTTGTATAAAAAGATTTATGGCATATCAAACCATCACACAGTGTGTGCCTGGTTGGAATTTCGTAACTAGACCATCGATTGTAAAAAAAATTACAGTGCTCATTATATCGTGTGTATTAGATCTGTTGGGGTTTGGAACTCTGAAGTATTCTCCTTTGCATAATATAAATTTGGTTTTTTGTTCGGCTATCATAGTTATTTTGTTCCAGAATTGAATCTCATTATTGGATGTATAAACCTTTCTGACCCAAATCGTCCATGCATAGTGATTACGCCTAGGGTTTGGTTCTTTCACAGATTTAATATAGTTGTTTCGTTTATGTTCCAATGGAAGAAGTAACTAGTTTCATTTTCATGCATCACAAGTCATTTACATACTATTCTTCAGTTATAAATGTTGAATAACCTTTATCGATCTGCTTACCCATGGAAAAATATCTTCAATATTAGTTTGGATTCATGCCTCGTATGTTGTCTACCTTATGTGTCAATTATCATGATCCAATATCTCCTTAACGGTCTGCTCTCCAGTGAATTAGATAGCTTCAATGCAATTTTGGAACTACTCACCGTGTACTATTTTCCTTCTATTTCTACTATTGCTTATTGTATAAGTTCCTTATAGATCTGTGCACCAGGAGGTTCGTTGGTCATCATTATTCATTTATGATTCCTGCTTTATCACCTTCTGTTTCCATTATCATTATTTAAAGGTCTCTACAAGACTATTTGGGTTACGTAACAAGGAATCTTTTATCCTCTGTTCTTGATTTATATTGATTAAAACCTTTATGGGTCTTCTCACATGAACAAGAAATAGTATTGTCATTATTCCATAGCCTGTGGTTAAATATTTTCTTATAGGGTCATCCCTTACTATCGTATCTATATCAATTTATGCATGTATATATATATATATATCTATAAGGTCTACTTGTAATGGGGTCCGATGAGTCTTTTCTTTTCCTGGAATTAAAATTTTCCTCTTATAAGGTTATCTATTCCATTAACGCTATCAGATTCTGGTATGGATAGTTTACATAGTGACATTCCTCCTATGTTGCAGAACGTCCATTACACTATATAACTATATATATATGTTCAATGACTATACCGGTTTATATGTCGGTCGATTAGTACTTCACTATTGTAGAGTATACTTGTTGGATTTATGAATGTATGCTTAGTCGCAAAGGCTCATTGTTTATTAGTAGCATCCACATGAAAACTAAAACAAGACAATCTGTTATGAGATTTGTAACTATTACAGAATTCATTTTCTATTAAAACATTCCAGAAATCTTAATAATTTACCCAGTATTAAATCTAAATAAAAAGGTACAATTCTAGCCAATCATTCAGAAGTAAACAGTTAGATCTTTTCCACAGCATTCGACTAGAACAAAATTATATATAGAAGTAAAACAGATTTCAATACATAATCATTTGATGAGAGCAAGGTAGAGTTACATATCGGAACCAGATTTTACTGGAAGACGAAGGAAGCAACCATGTTCCTCCCAACCATAGAACAGGGCAGCCAATCTACTTGCTCGGTTCACCCCCTAGCATGACCATGAATCCATATGGGTGAATTGAAATATCCTCTCCAACAATGTCCTTCGAATATCAGTAGTATTCCCCTTTCCTCACACTAACACAATAGTGTTCATAACAACAAGAACAAAATTTCTTAGTCTTTTCTCCATCATACTTGGCAGCGTCCTGCCTCCTCACATATGCTCTTTTATTAGTTTTCCTAGGACTTTTTTCCTCTCTTGGGGAATTTTCGCAGCCTTCTAAATCCCTGATTTTCAGGGGCTTCTATTGGTCAATTCACTGATTTTCCACTTGTAAAAATCAACCCAGAGTTAATTTCAATATGTTCCCCATTCATGGAGTCATGGTCAGCTAATTGCAACATGGTTGCTCCATTTCTCCTCCTGCAATCAATATACAATATTCTTTTCTTTCCTTTTTCATACAAATGTCATAGTCAAGTAGCTAGTTGGGACAAATCAGAACTCTACCCAATAGTCAAATCATTTATTACAATCATAAAATTCGAAATTTGGAATTGCCATAATTGGAAAAACTTTTCCAATTTCGGAATTTACTAAAAACGGAAATAATTTTCCAGCACTTTTAGATTCTAAATTATTTTGTCCAATTTCTTTATTTTTGGGATGTCACATCCTTTCCCCCTTAAATAAAACACTTTTCTCAGTGTTCGTTCCTGTCTTGGAACAAGATTGCATGAGATTTTCTCAAGTCTCCCTCCAATTCCCAAGTGGCCTCCTTAGGACTAAAGTGCTTCTATGGCACCTTTACCTGAGCGATGGCTCTATTCCAAAGTGCTAATTCTCTCCAGTCCAGAATGCGTAGGGGTTCCACTTTGAAATCGCCTTCGGGTTCCACCTGCACCAAGTTCCAATCAATCATATGAGTAGGATCATGAATATACTTTTTCAGCAATGAAACATGAAATACATTATGAATTCTTAGATTAGCTAGAAGTGCAAGTTGGTATGCTACGTGTCCAATTCGAGCTAGTATCTCAAAGGTCCCACAAAACCTAGGTGCCAACTTGGCATAGTTCCCTAATTTCAACGAGCTTTTTCGAGCTTTGACTTTCAAATAAACATAGTCTCCTTCTTAAAATTCGAAGTGTCATCTTTTCTGGTCTGCGTAACTCTTCTGTCTGTCCTATGCTTCCTTCAAGTTCTGTTTACCTTTCTAACCATGTTCTCCATTTCTTGGAGCATTTTAGGTCCGACCATAAGTCTGTCAGCCGGTTTATCCTAGCTGATCGGCATCGTACATTTTTTGTCGTACAGTATTTCAAAAGGGATTAACTTAGCCAAAGTTTGGTACCCATTGTTATATGAAAATTCTACCAAGTGCAGATAGTCTTCCCACTTGTTCATTTTTGTTCTCACATACATGCAGAGCATATCCTCCATGATCTGTTTTGTCCTTTTAGTCTATCCATCCGTTTGTGGATGATAACTTGTACTGAAATTCAAGTTAGTATTGAGCCCTACAAACAATTCCTTCCAAAAGGCCGATGTGAATTTTACGTCTCTATCTGAAATCACCATTTTAGGAATACCATGCAGTCCAAAGATTTCTTTCATGAATATTTCAACAATGGTTATAGCTTTAAAAGTAGACTTTATAGGAATAAAGTGTGCGGACTTACTGAGTTTATCTATAACAACCATGATAGAGTCATTTTGTTTCTGAGTTTTTGGCAAACCTATTATGAAGTCGAGTGATATAGTCTCCCATTTCCATTCTGGTACTGGCAATGGTTGTAATAAGCTAGCTAGATGCTGGTGTTCAGCCTTAACCTGCTGACAATATTGGCACCTTGCCAAATACTCTATTGTTTTTCTCTTCATATTAGGCCAATAAAATAGTTTTCTAAGTGTTGTTATCGTTTTCTGGTAACCTGGGTGGCCAGAATACGGTTTCTTATGCACTTTGTCCAAGATTGTTAATTTTAACCCTGCAGAATCTGGTATGTAAAGTCTATTTTTAAATCGTAATAGTCCCTTCTCATCGATACTTAAATCTAGTTTATATGAGCTCGCGTTGTTGTTCAGTAATTCCATCATTATTTTAGTATATTTTTCATCATCAATACCTGTCGCCTTTATTCTTTTTTCTAGATCACTTTCTACCCTGCTAGTATTCATTTCAAATAACCAATGGATTCTTCTACTTAAGGCATCTGCTACCCTGTTTTCCTTTCCCTTGATATGTTTGACCTCGAAGTCGAATTCGCTTGAGAAAGCTAACCACCTTGCCTACCTTGCATTAAGATTTGGCTGGTTAAACAAATATTTCACCCCGTTGTTGTCCGTTAATAATATGAATCTTCTGCCCATTATGTAGTGTCGTGACATATTTAGAGTGTGTATTACTACTGCCAACTCCAAGTCATGGGTGACGCAATTCCGCTCGTGTTCTTTTAATTTCCGAGACTCATAACAGATAATGTGTCCTACCTGCAATAGGACACCACCTAATCCTTCTTTACTTGCATCAATGCATAGATTGAAGTATTTATCTGGGTATGCTACTTTCAATATGGGTGTCATTGTCAATAATTCCTTAAGTTTATTGAAGTTGTCTTGACACTTCTTTGACCAATTAAACCTGGTTCCTTTCTTTTGTAATGAGGTGATAGGGTAGGCTATCTTGGAAAACCTCTCTATAAATCGGTGGTAATATCTGGTGATTCCCATGAACGACCATATGTCCACTACATCTTTAGGTATCGTCCATTCCCTAATGTCTTTTGTCTTTTCCGGATCCACGACAATGCCCTTTGCTGAAATTATATGTCCAAGGTATTGTATCTCTTTCTGTTAGAAGTCACACTTGTCAAAATTAGCATACAGTTTGTGCTTCCTTAACGTTTGTAGCACTATTCTTAAGTGTTCCTCATGTTCCTCCTCCGTATTTGAATAGACTAGGGTGTCATCGATGAATACTACCATGAACTTGTCCAAGTACTCACGAAAAATACTGTTCATTAAGCACATAAAAGTGGATGGGGCATTAGTGAGTCTGAATGGTATGACTACAAACTCATAATGTCTATATCTTGTCCGAAAAGATGTTTTGTTTATGCCTTCATTTTTTTATCCGAACTTGATGATAACTGGATCGTAAGTCAAACTTTGAAAAGATCTTGGCTCCCCCCACTTGATCGAATAGGTCATTTATCCTTGGTAAGGGGTATTTATTCTTAATCGTCATTTTATTCAGTTGTCTATAGTCGATACATAATCTTAGAGTACCTTCCTTCTTTTTCACAAAGAGGAGTAGTGCTCCCCAAGGTGAGACACTTGGTCTGATGTAGTCTTTGTCCAACAACTCTTGTAATTATATTTTTAATTCTGTTAGTCTGGGTAGACTCATCTGATAAGGCGCCTTTGAGATAGGAGCGGAACCGGGTAACGGATCTATGGAGAAGTCTATTTCCCTTCTAGGGGGTAATTCTGGTATCTCATCCACAAACATGTCTTTGAAATCACGTAGGACAACAAAGTCTTCCAACTTTGGCTTATCCCCCTTTATTGCTAGATTCATGATTTAGATGGCATACACTTGGCATCCCTTTCTCATACATTTCTTTAGTTGCATCACTGAAATTTGTCTAATTGATACTGGTTTTGATATACCTTGGGCCATCCTAGTAGTGTCAGAATCATCCTTATAACTAAGAATCTTTATATAGCAATTTAATATTGCTTTGTGTCATTCCAACTAGTCCATCCCAATAATCATATCATAAGATCCTAATGGTAGGATGTTTAAATCGGTATTTATACATTGACCATCTAAGCTGAATTCAAAATCCGGAACAAACTCCACTACCTTTCTTTTAGTACCAGAGGCTAATTGTACAAGCCATGATTTCGCGTGCTTCAGTTTCTTAAGTTGGTTTGACTCAACCACACTAGGTGTAATATAAATTAATGTAGCTCCAGGGTCAATTAAAATAGAAATTCGATTATCATTGATTTTACCTTCAATTTCTACCACCGAGGACTGGTGGTCAGCTTGTCGACCATCTATGGCTTCATTTATTCGATGTAGGCTTCTGCCCACATCTCCCATTGTCAAGGATTCCTACAGATTATGAACGATAGTTCTATTTGTTGAAATCAAATGCGGACAATTCCTCCTTAGATGAGGCTCTCCGCATTCCCAACACTTTAATAGCTCACGTGGGTTGTCTCAAAACTTCTTCATTCCTAAGTTTACTGGGTTACCACTGCCTTGCGTATTCGGATGGTTTGAGTGAAAGTCCTTTCTCGGAAAAAAAATTGTTGTATTATGATGAGGAGCTGGCTAGTACCCCTTCTTCTGCTCATTCATTCACTCTTGTTTCTTATCTTTTCAAGCTTTACGAAACTCCACCCGCTGTTTGTACTGATCATAGCACATTTGGGATTTCCTGAATACTTTGGTCAAGGATTTGGGGTTGTCAAATTCAATTATGTCCTTGTAGGACTATGGTAGGCAGCTTAGAAACACTGAATTTTTACTTTATCCTCTCAGATGTATGGTACAAACCTTAACAGTTCTAAAGACTTATTTATAAGGTCCTCCATTGTCATCTGTCCAAATCGTAACTCGTAGAATTCTTTTGTCCTTCTTTCATAGTAACTTTCTGAAAGGTATTGTTTCTTGAAATACTTCTTAAAGTCAAACCATTCCAACTATTTTTCCTTTAGGCCCTTGGCGAAATTAAGGTCCTGCCACCAAATGATGGCCTTCCCTTTCAGATTGTAGATGGCCATTCTGACCTTCATGTTGTTGGAATAATTGTAGATCTGGAAGTATTTTTTGATGTCCAACAACCATGCTTCAGCTTCCTCTCCTGTCTTGGATTCTCCATCAAAGGTAGTTGGTTTAATCTTTTTAAATTCTCCTTCAAGGTGGTCTACTTGTTTTCTTTTTCTGTCAGATTTAGTTTTTCCCTCAGCTAAAGGTGTCCCTTCTGACGAACTACCTCCTTTTTATGTTTCCGCCATGGATTTCTTGGAAGCCCTTTTGCTGACTTCTTCCTCGTGGTTATCGTCCTTTGGGATTTTCTTGGTCACTATACTGTGTAGCAGGACTTCATTTATCTCTTGTTGTTCTTGTTGTGCTTTTTTCAGTTTTTCATTGTCCGCTTTGAAAATTTGTAATTCAACAATAAGGTTCCTCATTGTTTCTAACACTTCCGTGGGTGAACTTTCGTCACTGTTTTGTCTTGTATCTCTAGGGGGTCCCTGCTGCTGGTTTTCTCCCATCCTGATCTCTGCATCATCCTGAGCTGCCATAATTAACAAAACAGAAATAGCTTTCTGTTTGTAATCCATCAGATTTTGTTAGTTTTACATAAATAGAAAGATATCTATACTAAACAACTATTATGGCTCTGTTCAGGTCCAGTGTTGTCACCTTTTTTCTCTGATACCATATGTAATGTACCTCAAAATTTACATACAAAAAAAAAAATTGTTTGGGAACGTTGAATTGGTTTTGTATCCTTGAGGTTGTTCAATCACTTGTCTATCCTAAGGTACATTTGTCTTACTTCTTTCATTCCTCTATCCTATTAACATAGGGTCGCTATTTATTTTGGTAAAGTGTTACATGCGACAACATATCTATAATTAGGGACCATTTGTCTCATGGTAACTCAATACCATCCACTATCTTATTCCTAACACACTCTAAGACATGTAGTAATAACCACATAGAGTCTTGCTATCCTATAATGCAAGGTTAGAGGTGCCAAGCCTATATAAGACCAAACCCTTAAGTGTAAGTAGCATTATATGATCTACAAGGAGAAATTAATCTTATTCAGAAAACAAAGGTAAAGGGGATTAACTTCGGCCACTAAAAATTACACCTTAAATTTATAGCGCATCGAGGGTTAATCTATTAGAGATTAGGGATTATGATCATTGGCACACAACTCGTTGGGTAATGACAAGGCCAACTGTCTTGGTGTTTAATGCAGGGTAGTTGGATTCGACATGTAACGGTGTAGTGAGACCTTGCCTCGCCATCAATGCCCCTAGCTATCGATACAAGTGGAAGGCAACTAAGCCTTGAAGGACTGTCTGCAAATTTAATACGCCTGGGGAAATGTCTATTCGACACAAAGCTTGGCTGGCGTGCTTCCAAGGAAACGTTGACACCTTCCCCACAATCACATGGCCTATGTATGAGCTCCTTCTCTCCTTTTGCTCCATTCGGAGGTTACTCCCACGCCTTTCACTCTCATTCGGCTTTTGGCTTGGGTTAGGGAGGATTCACCCTCTCAGACCATTCCGTTTGCACCCTGGTTAAGGTTTCTTTTTGTGAAGGATAGAGAAAAGTCACAAACCAAAACCTTTGTTGGCTCAAGTCTCGTGGTTGGGGTACACAGTTCAGTATCTGTGCTAAGTGTCTGGAGGTTCTTGGTGGTGCTTTTTGATAGCCGTTCTGTGTGGTAAGTTTTACCTTCGGCTCTCTTTTTATTTACGTTTTTAAAACAAACATTTTCCCTTGTCTGTGGTTCTGTGCACACCTTTGTTCTTTGATAGTGTCTTCATCTTTTTCCAGGGTACTGTGTTGGAAAAATAAAGAGTCGAGTTTTCTTTTGTAAGGGTTTTGACTCCTATTCTAGTTTATCCCTGTTACTACACCATACAACCTGTCAGGACCGAGCCATTACTCATATAAGAAGTCAAGAACTTATTCAATTAAACGCCTTTCTATTATTCCTTGTTCTCCTTCGTTGGATAGTCCGTTATACCCTTCTTATTTTTGTGTCTTGGTTTGGTTCAACCCGTGTTATTATCTTCTAGTCTCCTCCGTTGGATAGTCCATTAAATTCTTGTTATTGTTTTCCTGGTCTTCTGTGGATGGATTTAGTGTTAACTAGTAGCATCGATTTAGAAGTGAAGTTATTCCCATTTGTCGAATGCATTTAATCTCTTCTGTTAAGTTGAATGCATGAAGGTTTATGTTTACCATGCATAGTTTTTATGCCTTTTATTATTTCTGTTATTCCTATATTATCCCTTCGGATTATATATTGGTATATATTACTAATGATGGGCCCCTGGATGTGTGAGGGTACCCATCAGGGAGGCACGAACACCCTTTCCCCTCTCGGTCCGAGCGATGTAGCATGACGTCAGGAGGCATACATCCTCTGCTTTGTTTAAGTATTCAACAGGTCTTTTTCTAGTCATTTCCTATTCTGTAATTTAAATACTTTATCCTGTTTGGTTATGTTTTAATCCTTTTCATTACTTCTGTGCAAGTGTAGGCATGTTGAAGCATGGGGACGCTCTCCTCGCTTCATGAAAAGGTATTCGGGTTCCTACAAAATTCTCAATTATTTGTCGTGATTCAAACCCCACTGAGAGGTTAATTTCAAGTTCTGGGGGATGCCCTGAGTTGTATAAAAGGATTTATGGCATATCAAACCATCGCACAGTGTGCGCCTTGTTGGAGTTTGGTAACTATACCATCAATTGTAAAAAAAATTATAGTGCTCATTATATCGTGTGTATTAGATCTGTTGAGGTTTGCAACTCTGATGTATTCTCCTCTGCATAATATAAATTTGGTTTTTTGTTCGGCTATCATAGTTATTTTGTTCCAGAATCGAATCTCATTATTGGATGTATAACCCTTTCCAAACCAAATCATCCATGCATAGTGATTACGCCTAGGGTTTGGTTCTTTCCCATATTTAATATAGTTGTTTCATTTATGTTCCAATGGAAGAAGTAACTAGTTTCAGTTTCATGCATCAGAAGTCCTTTACAATCTGTTCTTCAGTTCTAAATGTTGAATAACCTTTATCGATCTGCTTACCCGTGGAAAAATAACTTCAGTATTAGTTTGGATTCACTCCTTGTATGTTGTCTACCTTTTGTGTCAATTATCATGATCCAATATGTCCTTAATGGTCTGCTCACTAGTGAATTAGATAGCTTCAATGCAATTCTGGAACTACTCACCGTGTACTATTTTTCCTTTTGTTTCTGTTATCACTTATTGTATAAGTTCCTTATAGATATGTGCACGAAGAGGTTCGTTGGTCATCATTATTCATTTATGATTCATGCTTTATTACCTTCTGTTTCTATTATCATTATTTAAAGGTCGCTATAGGACTGTCTGGGTTACGTAACAAGGAATCTTTTATCCTTGGTTCTTGATTTATATTGATTAAAACCTCTATTGGTCTGCTCAAACGAACAAGAAATAGTATTGTCATTACGTCATAACCTGTGGTTACACATTTGCTTATAGGGTCATCCCTTACTGTTGTATCTATCTCAATTTATGCATGTATATATATATATATATATATATATATATATATAAGGTCTACCTGTAATGGGGTCCAATGAGTCTTTTCTTTTCTTGGAATTAAAATTTTCCTCTTATAAGGTTATCTATTCCCTTAACGTTATCGGATTTTGGTATGGACAGTTTACTTAGTGACATTCCTCCTCTGTTGCAGAATGTCCATTACACTATATAACTATATATATATATATATATATATATATATATATATGTGTGTGTGTGTGTGTGTGTGTGTGTGTGTTCAATGACTATACCGGTTTATATGTCGGTCGATTAGTACTTCACTGTTGTAGAGTATACTTCTTGGATTTATGAATGTATGCTTAGTTGCAAAGGCTCATTGTTTATTAGTAGCATCCATAGGAAAAATAAAACAAGACAATCTGTTATGAGATTTGTAACTATTACAGAATTCGTTTCCTATTAATACATTCCATAAATCTTAATAATTTACCCAGTATAAAATCCAAATAAAAAGGTACAATTCTAGCCAATCATTTGGAAGTAAACAGTTAGATCTTTCCCACCGCATTTAACGAGAAAAAAATCGTATATAGAAGTAAAATGGATTTCAATACATAGTCATTTGACTAGAGCAACGTACAGTTACATATCTGAACTAGATTTTATGGGAAGATGAAGGGAGCAGCCACGTTCCTCCCATATGCTCTTTTTTTAGTTTTCCTAGGACTTTTTCCCTCTATTGGGGAATTTTCGCAGCCTTCTAAATCCTTGATTTTCAGGGGTTGCTATTGGCCAAATCACTAATTTTCCACTTGTAAAAATCAGCCCAAAGTTAATTTCAATATGTTCCCCACTCATGGAGTCATGGTCAACTAATTTCAACATGGCTGCTCCATTTGTCCTCCTGCAATCAATATAAAATATTCTTTTCTTTCCTTTTTCATACAAGTGTCATAGTCAAGTAGCTAGTTGGGACAAATCAGAACTCTGCCCAATAGTCAAATAATTTATTGCAATCATAAAATTTGAAATTTGGAATTGCCATAATTGGCGAAAATTTTCCAATTTCAGAATTTACTAAAAACGGAAATAATTTTCCAACACTTTTAGATTCTAAGTTATTTGGTCCAATTTATTTATTTTGGGGATGTCACAACAGTCCTATCGTGAGAATTCGAACATATACTAAAGGCAGACACAGGTAACAATAAATTCGGTGACATTGCTACGCACGACAACCAATTGGCGCATTCTCATTCAACCCAGGAATTCACCGTCAATCAAGAGCAGTTCGCTGTCATCTCGGTGACATACAGTCAATCAAAATGTTAAAATCTTGGTTAATTTTGAGGCAAAGAAAGGGTAGGAACATGTATATAATCATTCCACCTCCGAGGACTTGACCATTTCCCAATCAACAAGGCAGTCTCGGAAACCCCTAGGAACCTTTCTACCCACCCCACAGTAAACATTTCTTTACCATAAAAGAAGGGAAAACAACTGACATTCCTGAGACAAACTAGAAGCAAGGAAGGGTGCTAAACATACCACGGCACCACGAGGTAGTGGCAAGGCCATGCTCGGACATCGGACATCCCCTTTTAGAAAAGGAAAACGATATGATTTATGGTGTTAGGGTTCTTACAGAACCACAAACGAGGAGTACTCTCGCTCCTCTCCGCAAAAATAAGTTCCAACGCGCCAATCGATTAGAATGATATCGCTAGGTAAGATCTCCCAAGGAAATCACTCAGATAAAAATAAATACGCCAAGAAAGGAAACTCGACTCTACCCACAGATAAATGGTCGACTCCTAAAATTTCATAATCACTTCCTCCGAGAATTTCAGAGATACTGGGGTAGTAGTATGAGTAAATTTACAATGATTAGTAACAGAAAATTGAAAGAATCGCCCATACACAAATGGTGGATAAATGCACGGGATCATGGCCCCAAAAATAAAAATCTCAGAAATTGCAAAAATAACTTTCGTAATAAGATGTGTCATTAACCACATAATGGACATAACTTCTAGTAAAGAAAAATGCTTCATTCACAATTTGCAGGCATCACCTCCAGTAATAAGATGTTTCATTAAAATTCACACATAAACCTCCAACAATAAAACAATTTCAATAAAATTTCAGACGGATCTTTAATAAGTCTATCCAATCCATTTCAAATCAATAAGCAAATCCAAGCGTAAGTCCTAAGCATTCTACTCTACAAAATAAATGAGCGTGTCGTTGCCTTATCGCCCGCATCAATAACGTCTGCGCGCTCCTTCTCGCTCCCGCTAGCCAACCGTCGAGACCTCACCAGTACCGCCCAACCAACGCTAGGTGTACTCTGCTTCCCCCTTAGCCCCCCAGGCCGCAAAGGGTCCACACACTATCCATATGGTATGCCTAGCTCCCAGGTCACCTCGCAAGGCCGAGCTACCACTCCTCTTCGAGCTGGGAAATCCCAAATCCCACAAGTAAATCTGTAAAGTAACTAATCTGGCAGCATAATGTTATGCTAACAGTCAATTCCCCATCATTCTTCTCCTTCCTCCCTTTTATAGAGTTTCCCCTTTCCTTTCCTTCCCTAAATCTTAATTAATTAAAGTTTTAATAAAAATTCCCTACACATTCTCCTTCGTTCAAGTGTCATCCATCCCCCACGTTTCCCCATTAATTATTTTCTTTAATTATTGTAATTGTCTTATTTCCCTCACCCACCTAGAGTTAGTCCTAAATTTACTTCTAGGTGTCCCTAGATTCCCTTACAGGTTTTAAAGGCTTTCCCTATTATGAAGTTGCTAATTTAGTTCAAATTAGAAGGTTCTTAAATGCAGATTCTTCACTAGGTTGACCTCCCTCTTTTTACCATAAGTTCCCCTCTTTCCCCTTTTTGTTACCTCCATTCCCTAGTTTCCTAATTTTTATATTTCCTTCTTTCACCTTTTATTAGAGCCAAAAATGAAAATTGTGCAAGTTAACCTCTCTTCCCTTTTATTATAATTTAGTATCTTTTTAAACTATCAAAAGTTAAAATAATTAATTTCCTCTTTACAATTTATATCTAGCGATTTATTTAATTTCTTACATCTTCATTTTACCCAAAAAATTATGAAGACCACAATTATTACTTAAGTGGCTTTTTATTTTAAACTTTATTATTTTATTTTTATACAGATATTTTCTTAAGGGTAGACAAAATTTTACCCCTAGCGAAGTTTCAGACTTAGAACTTAGATTCTGGACTAGGCGACATTTAATTAGGGAAGTTGTTTTAAAATTTCTTAAAGTGTTAATTGTCTTAGGGCCATCTAGGTTCATTGCTTTATCATCATCAATGTGATGTGCCCTTCAGTACACACTACGTGCTTCAAGGGTGCCACTCGCCTCGTTTGTTTCTTTGTACGACGTTCCCTTCAAGACGCACTACATGCTCCAAGGGTGCCACTCGCCTCTTGACTAATTGGTAGACTTCAATAACCCCTGGAGTCAACACTCTGCTAGGTGAACCTGTGGGAGACTAAGGGATTCTAAGGAATAAGGCCCCCACCTTATTGCGTGCCGCTTAGAATCATCGTGAGCGACTGCCGCAGTCTACCCTCATGGCATCGTGGGTCCTCTTGAACTAGGTAATCATTAACCTGTAGTTCGAGCCACGATGGGAGTGCTAGTAGGTTGGGGTAGGTATGTTGTCCACACCTCTCCCTCAACCTCTCTGGTAGTCGTGTGTGGCCCCTTTACTCCTTATGTGAGTCTGGTCGGTAAGCTATCATCAACCTACATCATCAACAAATCATGTCAGAACATGTACACATCATATCATCTAATCAAATGTATTAATATCATAGTAAATCAATCATACCCTAATAGCACACTCCCTAACTTGATCCAGAGTCCAAGGGGTTCCATCGATGCCTCTGTAGCCTCAAGGTCAAAAACCTTGCACACTCAGTAAAACCGAGTCAATAGCACCTGTCTATGTCAATGTAGTAAAACAACATGTCATCTACCAATGATGGATCATAATCAAAGTCAAATGTTTTAATATCATAATAATCTGGATCACTTGCGATCAAGTGTCCTCAAAGAATAAGTTCGTTTAGTGTGCCAGAGCTGGATGTTACATTATCCCAGTCTTGTTGAAGTGCGATTGTTCCTGTTACAATAGTTGGTTTCGGCTAATCACATGTGACAATAGACCATGCATTTTCTCCCTCAAGCAATGTCTATAGATTGAACTTTCAATTGGTGAAATTGGACCCATCAAGTCTGCTAAACTCATTGAGATATGTTTCTATGGTATTATTCATACTGAATCGATCAGCTTTCAGATCCACTGATGAATAATTCTAACCAACTGAACAATTACAAGCTACACTAGAAAGAATTCAATACATACCAGATCTTGAGCACAGATATGCCACCGACATGGCATGATCTTGTGACTGCAACT
>ML794850.1:132459-171603 GCA_009831015.1 Picea engelmannii | reverse complement strand
TACAATAATTATATAATAATGATTGATATGACTACTTAGTAAAAAATGATTTATACATTTTTACATATGGTTAATAAACCTTAGGTATATTACATGCTCACTCTTCGAGATTATCATGGGTTTTTATATGATGATCAATTTTTTCTTATTGTTTTAGCTATCATATATTTCAATGTGCATATATAATTATGACAGAATGAGAAAATATTTATATCTCATATTTGTGTTGAAAGAAACTTTCTACAACCTAGTATGAGGGAAATGTGTAATTCCTTCCATGCTCAACATGGAGTTGACATGCGACATTTAAAAAAAATATTTCAATGTCGGCCATAAATACAATATTTCAATCTTCACCTTTCATAATATATATATATATATATATATATATCAATGTTGACAATAAATAAAATATTTCAATTCACCTTATAAAAAAAATTATTTTAAGGACATGTGTTTCCTCCTATGAGGTCACAAGTTCAAATACAAAGGTGGGTAGGGTATGTACACATATGTATATTTTAGCAGTCAAATTGCTACACGAAGAAGGTCCTTTCTTCCACAAACAAGGGGGTCTTATACACCAATTCAGTGACTGGCATGACCTTAAAATTAGAATATTTATTTATTATTTAAATAAAAAGTGATTGAATGTAGAAAAATACGTATTCCACAAACAGTTGATGAGGTAGATGTGTAATTCCTTCAATACTTAACATGGAATTGACACATGTAATTTAAAAAAATATTAATAATAATAATAAAATATTTCAATGTCCACCTTTAGTAAAATACTTCAATATATATATATATATATATATATATATATATATATATATATATATATATATATCATTTGAAAGTGAAAAAGTTGCTATGGTTAAAACAACATATGACATTTAAAAAAAATATTAATAAAAAAAAATTGAATGTTGATAATAAATAAAATATTTCAATATGAGTGTGAAGGTTTCCATAGTTTTTCATAATGAGACAAGATTTATAAAAAACACTATGCAAAATTTTTTGTAATGCCCAATATTTTTAGTGGACACTCCACCCATTGCCAAGGAACAATGAATCTTGTATGTTGGAAAAGAGTGTTGAGTGGGTTGTATTTAAGGAAAAAAATGGTAAATGAATGTGGGAGAGATAATAAAATAGTGAATGATCATTGAAGAGGAAAGAGAATGGTCAAATAAATAAATTGTCCATTGAACTTAGGGGATAAATAACAAGTAACCATTAAAATTAGGAAATAAATAAAAATAATTACAAATTTTTAATGTTAATATTAGGTGATGAAATAAAAAAGGAAAAAATATTAAGCAATGGATCTTGGCTTCAATAAATTGACAAATAGATGTAATTTGATATGATATAATTAATGTTAGAAATACAACGCAGTAATTAATGGTATTAAAATGAGATCATTGATATTGATTATAATATATAGAGAATAGGGAAATTAAAAATAAAACAATTACTAAGAGATAATTAATATTGATAATCAAATGAAGTGAATAGGGAGAAATGATGCATAAATAGGTAAGCATGCTTCAGACAAAAAAAGAACATGGAGGGAGGTCGAGCGAGTTAGATTGAAAGAAAAAGAGAGCAAACCAAGGAGAGAGAGTTGAGTAACTGGATTGAAACAAAAGGTGACTTTCCATGAGAAGCTTGATGGTCAAGGTGATGAGTTGTAGGTTTCTAATATTGCATAATCTTGTAACCATCTTCTTGATTAAAATTATCAGGATATTTTTCGATTTCAAGAGATTACTGTATGGGGAGAGAGGAGTAGAGAGGGGTAGAGGATAATATTTTGGTTTGGTCAAAGAAAATAAGGTGTTTAGATTTAAAAGAGTGACTGACGATAGATTATTTAGAGATTCAGTTGTGGGTAGTATCAACTTTATTCTCTTTAATGTGATGTTTGAAGGATATTCTAGTTTGACCTATATAATATTTTCCATAGGAGAAAATAATTTGATAAACTCTTGGGCCAAGAATTGGGTTAGATTTATCTTTGGAAAATTGCAATAGTTGTTTGAGAGTTTTATATGGTTTAAACAAGGTTTTGATGTTCTTTTTCGCCAATTTTTTTTAAATTTAGTTAGTGGTGTCTTTGATATAGGGAAGATAAATGAGAGAAATCAATGTGGAGGAGGATGAAGAGATATTTTATTTAGGATTCTACACTGAGTGGAAGGCTTGATTGTACAAGGAATTGAGAGGAATAAATGTGGATGTCTTGAGCAATCATAGATTTTAGGAAAATGAATTTTTGAGCAGGATGGTTTTGGGAGTTGTAATGCATACCCCCACCATCACCTAGGGTCCGCATGAACTCCCTGTCTAGGATCGTTCATAAGAAAGGAGTTGAATTGTCTCTCAAGCTCCCGTTGAGCCCACAAAATCTTACACATGTCATTTTCTTCTTTGTGCGGGTCCAACAAAAGACCCGTGAATGATTTTACAAAGAACCTCTTTCCTTTAAAAAAAACAAGTTTTGGGCCTTAGCCCCTTCTTCCCAACATAATTTTTATATGACCAAGGGATCTGACTAGGAACTAACAAACATGTGCTATTTTGAAGCTCTGGAGCTTCAAGATCCGGGAGTTTCAAGACCACTCCATTCCTATTCCTCTGAACATGCAAACATATCAACAAAAGGAAGGAATCAATGGTCCTAATTACTCGTCGAGATCTACAACCCACCAAAACTCTAGGTCTCTGAGATTCGAGAGTCTTAACAACTCCAAGCTATAGTTCCTCCCGAACAGTCGAAATCACGAACTATCAAACTAAGGAAAGGATTAACGATCCCCATCAAGCATTGAAATCTACGACCCACACAACCTTTAGGAATTTGGACTTTGGAAGAATCTGTTCTCTCCAACACTCTATGTTCCCGAAGTGCCAAACTCTAAAGCCATAGATCAAATGACTCCTTTTCTCCCACCCGATCGACAGTTGATTCTCACTTTACAGCTCTGGGCATCGGGGTTTCTAACCACACCAATACACAACACTCATGAGGTGTCAAACGCCAAAATGGTTGATTGGATGGGTGGCATCTCCTAATTTGATTGAATTTCCATACCTCCTTCATGCTTTGGGATTTCATGATCCTCTCACAACTCTTCTCCATAAATTTCCCAGATCACCGAAATAACGAAGGCATGATCAACCCTCCACGTGTCTCGGTGAATGGACATCGTAGATCCACTCTGGGCTTCAGGAGTTTGGGAATTTTTGCAAAATCACCCTTCACAGCCACTGAACTTTGAATTAGAGGAGGAAATATATGCCCTCCACGTGTCCTTTCTCGATCAATGGTCAAGATTTTCTCTGGCTTCCGACCCTTCGAGATTTCTCGGCTCACACTTAACCCAATTCCTCCTGACCTCCATATATAGCGCCACGTGTCCCTTTCCAATGGATGACTGTGATGACCTTCAACCTTCAAGAACTTTCCAACCATGCACCATGTTTCCTTCCAAAGTGATAAGCCCCTGAACTACCAAATCTTCTTACACATCTCTCTTGGCACCAACGGCTAGGATTCACTCCGCTTTTTGGAGCTTAGGGATTTTTTCACACTCCTACACCTATGCTCTCTTGAATGGATAAACTTTAAGACCTCCTCTCATCTGTTTACATGCGTCCATGTTGACCAACACTCCCGATGAGTTTCATAACTAGGGACTTCGAGAGACTTGTCTTCTCTATGTTCAACACATGAAAATATTTGAACATCGAACACCGAAAGATGCAAAGGGTTAGAAATCATGCTACTTGTTGTTCCTCATTTTATACTTAAGGCTCACAGTATAATGTCAGGCATCACAAAATAAAGAGAGTTTTAATATTTTCTTTCTTCTATTTCATTTATATGAGAAAAGTTCCTAAAATGAATTAATGGTATAACAACTCAGAGGTCGTTTTTCGTATCTGAGTTAAATTTGAAAATAATGAATGTAATAAGATAAAAATATAAAGCTGCTAGACAAAGAAAGGCATCAATCACAGAAGAATAATACTCTACTACAGAAGAATAAAATACATGAGTAACCTTTAATGAAGCATAAAATGTATCAATCTAATTAACACATAGGTCTTGTATTTGCTAATAGAAAATACATAGGAAAATTTGTTACTTATCATATAACTAAATGAAACATATAACCACAGTAGAAGTTGTACTAAATTGTGATCAGGCATTCATTAAGGAAATATAGAAAAAGATGTTGAAATTGTAAATACAGTAGAATACATAACTCAAACTGGATGAAATATGGAATATATGGTCTTCACTTGTATTAATTCTCGATGAGGAGATTTTTTATCAATTACAACCGGCAAAAAGAAACCCATTTTTAGTATTTTAAAAATCTATTTATACAAGAGGTTCTCAACCCTAGGTGGTTGGAATTCTCGTTATTCCTGGATAGTAACAGTTACAAAATGAAAACCTGAACCGTTTCACTTGGTTCTTTTCTATATCTTTCTCATATCGATAGAACAGATATGCATATGTTACTTCATTGACTCTTTGAAGCACTTCCTTCACCTTGCTCGAGAAATTTGATGCACCTACTTAGGAATTGGACTAATAGTCTAGAAGGCTCTGTCATGTCTTTTTCTTCAAACATATACATCTTTTTCTATAATTGTGGCAACCTGTCTTCTATCCTTTTATCTTTATAATTCATTAACTGTAACTATAAATTTCTCTTTACCAACCATCTATCTATTTGAGCGATGTCAACCTACTTTAGCTGTAAAATTTCAATCCGAGACTCCTTTAATCTTTCCTTGGTGTCAAGTTGATGCTTTAAAATGTTGATTTGTCCTAGTATTTAAGAACAATCATCCTTTACAATGCCTAGTGTTTCTTTATTTAGAAAATCAAAAACCTCTTCAAAATCCTCTTTTATTTCTTTTTCCAATATTTTACTCTCGGTTATATTCGCCTCCCATGTCTTCAATATTATATCACCTTTGACTTGTTCTGCAATAGTTAATATGAGAGTTATAGGTACTTCTTCTCTAGCTGATGACATGAACGCTTTTTGAAAAGTGGTACGGGCTGCCGTAACCTCTCTTTCTTTTAAACCAATATTATATAATGATTGATTTACTTCCTGAAAATGATTTTTGATGATCTCTACCTTAGCCAAAAGGTTCTATTGTGTTATTTCTAGTTTCTTTAGCACTTCCGACGCTTGATCTTGGAACACTGTTATATCCATAACCATTTTCTCAATGGAAGTGACCTTATCTTGTAATTGTTTAACCAACTCAACTTGTTGGACAAGACTGGACTTGAGCAGTTGGATTTCTTGTCTATCAGTAGCTCTAACCCATTCAATTCCTTTATTGACCTCATCTCTAATATTCTTCTATGTATTCCTTATTTGATCTCGCAACTGACTTATCATCTAATTCCTCTGCTTCAGCCTTTCTTTTAGATTATCAACCAAGAATAGGTTAGTTGTTGAAAAATCTCCCAAAGAGCCTTATACCTCTGTAGCAAAGTCTTCTTCTTCCAAATTTTGTCCATCCAATAATACTATGTGCTTTTTGGTGATTTCACCTTCTTTCTGGTGCATTTATTTCTTCGCCACATCTTTCCTTTTCTTACTAAAAAAGAAATCAGTAGGAGGTATTTCTTCAAGAGGGATAGGTGTGAGATCTCCTATGAATATTACCTTTGAGTTAGGCTTTCCTCTAGTGAAATGTAATGGCGTGAAAGCCTCAATGGGGTTGTCGATTTCTTTGGATAACTTTCTTTCAGTTTCATCTATAGTTGATTTCTTTGGTGAAGACAGTGGCCTATCTTCTCCTTTCTTTATTAGTGTCTCTTCTTGATTTTTGGCCGGATTATTTGATACCTCTGTTGTCGAAGTACATTCTTTCTGAGTTGGGGCCTCAGGTTTCTCTAAGTTTTCCAGGGCTTCTTGTTTTCTAGAGCTTGTAGCTTCTCGATTTTGGGTCTTTGTTTGTTGTGTAGCTGGAGATTTTTGGTTTTCCCCTTGCAATAATTTCGGAAGAATACTTCTTCAGTCCTTTTGGAAATTGAAAAACTAAACCATTTCACCAGGTGGTAGAGCTCAAACTCGGCTAAAAACTTCTTGGTAATATCTTACTCCTTGGAATATTTCATCCCGATGGGACTCCTCATGTTCATACTTTTTTAGATTGCAACTAGCCATATAATTACCCACGACTTTTTGCGGGTCGTGTTTCTTGAATTCAATGTTAACCAGTTTTATTTCTTCTAAGGTTGCAACCTCCACTCTGGAATGGCTGAAATCTAACAAAGAAAATGCACCAATATGTAAGGGAAAATATGGCCATACCTTTTTATTTACGAATTTCAGTTCTTTCCTAATCCCACCGAGTACAGTTTTCCGTGTGACCTCGCGACACACTAGTCGGTCTGTTAGAAATTTCGATAGAGAATTGGGGGGAACTAAACAACCGAAAACTCTGATATAAGAGAAGTGTTCCTTGATATACTAGTCTGCCACCTTATCTAGGTTAGCCACAACTACGTCTGAAATTCTAGGAGGTGAGTGACCAAAAATAGCAGTTTGCATCGACACCACTACCTATTTACAAATTTCATAAAAGGAATCCTTCACCTTATCTTCCTAGAGTTTTGAATGATAAACATGAATTGGTTCTTCACATTCTGGAGTCCAACTCCATCCAATCAGCGGGAAAGGCGTCATGAAACAGATGGCGTCCATAATATAAGATGACATGAATAATGAAGTTGGTTTCCCTTTGTCTTTCTTTGTCTAGTATTCTGTGATTTCACTAGCCAGACTATCCGACAATATCTTGGCCTAGTCGAAAGAAAATCCTTCCTCCACTGTGTGTATGATGGGTACCCATGGTAGAAAGAAATGGGTCGTGTTTTCTTTTCCATAGAGTCTACATATCATCATGCCTATATACATGAACTGCAGTTCTAGCGATGATATTGATTATATGTTGTTAGAATCAGCTCTGAACTTTTTGGGGTGTGAACACTAGTCCTTGATCAAGTCAGAAAGACTCTTTCCATATTGATCACATTTGTTCTTGTTAAAATTCACTAGAAAACTGGCATTATAAATGAAGTTTGATGTTGCAGACAATTTATAAATCACTTGTATGTGTTCTGACCGAAATGACCCAACAACTACCTTCTAAGAGTTTAATATAGTTCTAGTTGGGATATCGACATGATCCAGTGCCCATATAATCTTGTTAGTGTAGGGTAAAATCCTCAACCTTGTTGCTACCTTATGAAACTTTGCTTAAGCGATAATCTTATATTTGGTAGATAAGTTATCCTTTTCATTGTCGTTTGAATCATCAGGGTAGTTTACCAGTTCGTATTGTAGGGTGTTGAATACATGCATCTAGGTTTTAACTGTGTTGATACTTCTAGGCGAAGTATCAGAAATAACGTTTTTGTTCTGGCTTGAACTTTCGCCAGTTGATTTAGGTGCTTTCCGTGGAGCCATGGTATCAAATCTTAGATTTTTGTTACCTATTATAGAGGTTGAGAAGGCAGAAAAATGATTATTTCGCTAAACCAGCTCTGTGAAAACGAGAATGTAATTCAAGAAATAAAAAATCTTCTTTTCCTTAAACGCATAAACCATGTGTATACCTTTACTGACAATGCGTTTAATTCCTTTAATAAAATGATTCGGGTGTTAAAGACGGATCTTATTTGAAATCATTTCCCTAAATCAGATATTAATGTCAATAATGGTCAATACCTCGTGATGTGGGAAAATCACAGAGAAAATTTGAATTTATCCACATTTCAAAACAACGTAAGTTTAACAGGAAATAAGACTGCTTAATGTATCAAAAAATCAAGTTTATCATGTCAATTAATCTTTTATAACATTAATCCATTTCAGGATTTCAGATCTCATGTTACCCTGTATCCCTCCAAGCTGGGATTACCGAAACGTGAAACCGCGATACACCTAATTAATATTAATCAGTTAGTTCCTTCATTAATCACGATTAACTGTGAGGATTTAGTGGTTTCGGGTATCGGGACTTCTGGTGATCCTTTGAGGCATTATTCTCGAATCCCAAAATCCTGATGCAATTAATTAATTTTAATCACTTTTAAAGTTTTGATTAATCATAGTTTAACACTTAATGCAGTTTCATGACTTTGCATGTCAGGATTTCAATACTCTTTACATATTGGATTGTTAGGTCTGCGAAACCCCAAAACCCGATACTTTGAAAGTTGTCCTAGGGATTTGACCTTTTAATGAAAGGATGACTCAATGACTTTAAAGTATTTCAGACCGTTGGATTTAGTGGAAGACTTCATCAATGGTGATATCCAAGCGCACATTTGTCTTTATCAAAATTTTAAAGTCTAAAGTTTTAGAAAAACATAATATGTTTCAACATATGCTCCATCTAGGGATCTCGTCTCCCTGAGGGATGAGAAGAATAGTAGACCAATTGCATTTATTGGGTAAATGGAGTCATTATTGCGTGTCTATGAAACACATTTGAAGAAAAAACAAAGAAGGATTTTTTGATTTCATCCTTATCTCTAAAAAATTTCAAAACTTAATCATTCACCAATCTCGAGTTTAGGCTTATCAATTGGCTTTTCTTTCTTAAAATTGGCTTCAAATTTGTTTAAGATAATAAAAAAAACCTTAATCGTTCTACCAGACTCTATTCGATTTTGTCCGCATCAAGGTAAAGTAATTTCAATATTTTAAGTCAAGGATTCCCAATTAGATTAGAATGTAGATCTAGTCGAAAAGAGAAATAGTTACCAGAGCACCTTATAATTCATGTATAACAGCCTTGCAAATATTGTAGGCATTGCTTCACTGCTAGCAAGCCTGTTCAATACCCTGGTGAAGTTATCAAATTTCCCACATTGAATTTCCTTTCACCACTTTAATTAGTAATGTAGCATTTAAATGCTGAGATGAGGGTAATCATTTAATGAATTTCCTTTCATCATCTCCTTGGACCAGATGGGGGCAATCATTTTATGAATTTCCTTTCACCATCTGTCTTGTTTTAAAACATGAAGTGGGGGGAATCAATCGGTATGTAATATATCGGGGAAGATATATGTTTATAATTTAACAATAGAGGTATGTCAACTCACTTTGATTACTCTGGACTAACCCTTTTTTGACGTTCAAAACATCTTCGCCTAAAGGGAAGTTCTCATGGGGAGTTTTTATTTTCCAGGGACTTTCCTTGAGAAAAACCAATCAGTTTAATCTTGTTAGAAGGACTAAGATATTTAGGATTAGCCTAGACATACTTTCAGTTCAGTTAGAGTTAGAGGAATTATAAAAATCTTTACCTATTCTCATTTTGAAGATTTGTTTATGAGTTTCCAAAGTTAAGGTGAGACCTTTCTCCTCTATGAAGCTCATGGGATGACATCAAGAATCATGTGAAGATACAACTTGAAAATGAACAGGGGAACAGAAAGAGGATTTCAGATGTTCTGTTGTAAGTATAGTCACTCTTAAACAAGCTTCTTACTCGACTCTTGAAACTTTTCCTTAAAGTATTTTTATTGATTATATTTTTTATTTCATCTAGAGAAATATTTTGATAATTAAAAAGTATCTTTCATTTCTCTGGTTAAAGATTTGGTGATGATATTAGTAAACATAAGATTTTTTCCGTACTCATTAATATCTCTTTGAAAATTTAAACATAAGTTTACAAGGCAAAAGTTCATACCTCAGAATTTCCTTATGCTTCTAGTGAAGCAAACTATTAGTTTATTACCTGTGTCAAGAAAAATTTAATGTGAGTATCTATACATGTCACCCTTCTGATATCTCAAGTCTCTCAGTTATCGGAAAGTATCCTGCATGAAAAATAACATGAAAATTATTAGGAACTTACGTATGCCGAAACTCTATGAGTTACTTAGTTTTATATTTTTTTGTTTTCTAAAAAATCAACTGACCTGGTTTTATTTACAATGAAAGTACAAACTTACCCAAGAAAATGAAAAAACTATAAATCAAAAACAAAGAAATCAAACCGGTATATACAGTGAAGGTTTGGAAACCGACTATTGCATAAAATGCTTCAGATAATGCCCATTGATAGGGGCGTTAAGGATTTTTCCATCCAGATTTTCTAACAAAAATGAATTCTTTCCTTCATAAGATGTGAGTTTGAAAGGTCCACACCAAATATGGTCAAATTTTCCGTGCTTTCCTAAATCTTCCTTCCTAGCATCACATTTTAAAACTAGATCACCAGGAAGGAATTCTCTGTCTTTCACTTTTTGGTCAAACAGGTCTTTCATTTTATCTTGGTACTTTTGGAGTTTTTCATCTACTTCAGCCCTATTCTGTTGGAATTCAATCAATTGGTTAATTCTTCTAGTGACATGATTTGGTTCCTCCTTCTTGTCTTGCTGGAGTTTCATCACGGGAAAAGCCAGGTTGATAGGTAGTACCGCATCAGTCCCGTACACAATTTGGAAAGGAGACATCTCAATCGATCTCTTAGTGCCTAACCGATTTTCTCACAAGGAATACTTCAAATGTACATACCAAGCTTTTTTATTTTCATTCAACACCTTCTTAATTATGGTGATCATGCTTTTATTTGATGATTCAGCTAATTCATTACCTTAAGGATAGTAAGTTTGACGCAGACCCCCAACCCTCGGGTCAAGGTCCGCTCATGATCATTCTTAAACTGCCCCTTTGAGTCTTATTGACTCTTTGGTTTTCCCTCAGGAAATACCCTTCACACACAATAGTGTATCCACGGGCCCTTATTATTGTGCTCACATAATAAAACACAAAGAATCAACTCCAAATCTCCTGACCCATAATAGGATCATGCCCTTCGCAACTTCTGGACTTTGGGTTTCGTGATTTCACGATTTCTATTGTCGAGGCTCTTACCTCTACAATTCCTGAAACCAGAACTACCGAAATTCTGATGCACTCGGAAAAGATTGACTTTTCAACGAGCTTCTCGCTTCATCGGGAATTCGGACTTCATGATTTCGAGAATCTAGATGCAAATCTCTCAACTCTCTAACCTCCGAAATGTCGAAATGTTGAATTCTGACTTGTTAATAATGTTGGGCCCACAACGAAACTTCTCTCCCTATCAGGACTTCGCATTTCATGAATCTTGATGCAAGGTTTTCGGTCCTTCAACCTGCGAATCCCCGAAGTGAGAATTCACAAGTGATCCAGTGGCCCTTGTCGACTCAGATCCTATGGTCCTATTTCTCCTGAGCTTGCACTTGGAGAAATACTTGTCATAATTTCCGTACTCCTCTGCGAGATATGAAGGCTCTCGGGACCTCGTGAATTCTCCACGGAGAATTCTGACCATCTGTTTCTTCTTTTGACAACTCCTACGGAATGATCAAGTTATTCCTTCATGGAACTTATCCACCTGCAAAGCAACTTTGTTATGCCTCCTCTTTGAGCACTTCAAGGTACTAACCCTCCTGGGTTTTCTTCAGAAACTTGAGTCTTCAAAATACTCATGCACGCACTCCTTGCGGCAACCCTTCAAACACTTCCAAGTATTTGAATTCTCTCGACTCTGTGTGCTCCCTTTGCAAAAATAGTCCTTCAATTCACCCTTTTTTGATTGATAAGTTCCAACTTTCAAATAGCCTGTGCACACCTTGCATGTCTTATGTGATACACCTGCACTTCTGCGAAAGTGAGAACAACGTTATCCCTCCTGAGATTTCAGAGATAAAACTATGAACCCTTGTCAATGCACTCCTTGCAGACGACTTCACTGCACCCCTTGCAGGACTCTTTCTCAGATAGAGAAACAATTGAAACTCATTCCTTACTCTCTCTCAGACTTCAAACATAAAAGATGAAATCATACATTCACATCATATAAATTAAATACATAACAGAGAGTAAACAATCATAAGCATATCATTTAGCTTGTATACACAAAAAGTAATCTCAAAGCATCAACAACTTTGTTAGCAGTTCCAGAAATATGTTTAATTACAAAAGTTTTGCATGTATTCAACCCATTTTGCATGTTTCTGGTTCAACTTATCATGTTGAGTCACGAATTGCAAAGCAGGCTTATCGCTATACAAAACAAACTCCTTAGGGATTAAGTAATGTCTCCACTTCTTCAGTGCCTAAATAATAGCATAGAAATCCTTGTCATATGTGGAGTATTAAACTTTTTCTTCATTCAGCTTCTCGTTGAAGTATGCTATTGGCCTTTCTTCTTGGCTCAAGATTTCCCCTATTGCAAATCCACTTGTATCACATTTAACTTGAAATGTCTTTTTGAAATACGGTAATACCAAAATTGGTTGTTCCGTGATTTTCCTTTTCAACAAATTGAATCTTTTCTCAGCCTCTTCTGTCCAGTGAAAAGACTTGTGTCTCTTCTTCACTATGTCCATCATCGGTGCACTAATTCCATTGAAATTCTTAATGAACTTCTTGTAGAAACTAGCCAATCCGTGAAAACTTCGAACCTCAAATATACTCTTCGGTGATGGTCAATTCTTGATTACCTCCAGCTTATCTGGATCCATCCTCAACTTATCTGCAGAAATAACAAACCCCAAATAAATGAGCTTGATCTTCATGAATGAGGATTGCTTCATGTTTATCAACAACTTCTCTTATTGTAACCTCTTCATCACTATAGCCAAATGCTTCAAGTGTTCAACTTCACTCATGCTGAAAATCAATATATCATGAAGATATACGATAACAAATTTCCCTATGAAATCCTTCAGGACTTCATTCATCAATCTCATGAAAGTGCTCGATGCATTTGTTAAGCCAAACGGCATGACAAGCCATTCATACAACCCTTCATTGGTCTTGAAGGTTGTCTTCCATTCATCTCCTTCTCTCATATGAATTTGATGATATCCACTTTTCAAATCAACCTTTGAAAAAAATTTGGCCCCACTCAAACAATCCATCAAATCATCCATCCTTGGCAATGGAAATTTGTATCTGATGGTAATCTTGTTGATTGCTTTCAAGTCAATACACATCCTCCAACCTCCATCTTTCTTCGGACTAAGCACTGTCAGAGCAACACATGGACTCAAGCTTTCTCTAATCAACCCCTTGTCCATTAAGTCCATGACCTGTCTTTTGACCTCTTCATTCACCTGTGGCATCAATCTATACACTGCTTTGTTTGGTAAGTTAGCTCCAGGTATGAGGTCAATGTGATGACTTACACTTCTCATTGGTGGCAACGAACAAGGTAGTTCGTCCACTACTATGTCAGCAAACTCCTCCAACAGTTTCTAAACTTCTTCTGGTAAATCATCTACCCTTGTGTTGGTCAAAACGATTTTAGGTTTCCTGACCACAATGAATTGTGGTTCCTCCTTCTTCTTAACCTCTGTAAGAAGTTCATTCCCACTCATGAGAAGTACAACGTTGCTTACTTTAGGTTTTTCTTCCTTGTCCTTAATTAGCAATAGCATGTGAGTTCTCCCATTTTTCTCTAGCGTGTATGTTTTCTTGCTCCCATCATGAATCACATTCCTGTCATACTGCCATGGTCTACCTAGAAATAGATGACAAACATCCATGGGAATAACATCACAAAATATTTCATCTTTATACCCTCCTATTTTAAATTCAACTAAACATTGTTTAGTGACATTTACCTGATGTCCTTTTTGCAACCATGAAACTCTATATGGGCTTGGATGTTCAATCATCTCCAGCTCCAGCTTTTCTACCATCTCTGTAGAAATAAGATTATATGTGCTACCACTATCCACGATGACCTTCCATACCCTGTCTTTGGTATTGCAAGCAGTCTGAAAAAGTCTATTCCTTTGGACTGGTCCTTCTGTCTCTTTTCTGGCTTCAAGAAAACTTTTCGGATCATAAGTGATCTTCCACCTTCAAAATCCTCTGCTTCAACATTCCACCTTTGTGCTTCGGCAATGTGAGTCTCACCACCTTATTTCTTCTTATCTGGACATTCGTAAGACTTGTGTCGATTATTTCTGCGTGTGAAGCATTTTACTACTCCACCTCTGCATCTTCCTCTTCCTCTAGTGTGAGGAAAAGTGTTGTTATCAGCATATTGTCCTCTCTATGAGCCTCCACCTCTCTCAGTCTGAGTCTGAGGTTTCTTCCAATCTTCTTTTGGTTTATGGTTCCTATCCTAGGAAACTCGTTTTCCTCTGGCTTGACTTCTACCTTAGCCTCTTTGACCTTGTTTTCATCTTAGCTTCTCTTCAGCTTTTAGATCCATATGATAAGCATCTTCCACCATTTGGATGGTCATCATGCTCATCTAATTTTGAATGTCATATCGCATACCATTCATATACCAGGAAACTTTTTCATCATCACTTTCTCGATGACCTGCTGTGATGTTCAGCCTATAGAATTCTTCAATGTACTCCTTCATTGTCATCAGTTTCTGTCTCAAATTATGCATTGTCCGAAACAGAGTAATTTGGTAATCCCTGGGACTAAATTTTGCCTTCATCTTTGCAATCATCCTATCCTAGCTTTTGATTTTCTTCTTGCCTTTGTATAATCTATCATCTTGTAGTTCATCCCACCACAATGTTGCATGTCCTTTGAGTCTCGTGACAACATGTTTGACCTTTTTGTCCTCCTCGACATATTCATAGTCAAAATATGTGTCCAGAGCTCTAATCCAATCTAGAAGCTCTTCAACATCCAGGTTTCCCTCATATACTGGAATGTCCATTTTTTCCCTGGCACCCATCCTTGCAATAGCTCTGAGTAGGTATTCATTTGTTGCATCCGCTGCTGCAACTTCTTCTCCTTCATGTCCAGCTTCATCTTCACTTTCAGATTCACTGACATCTCCAACACCGGCTGTGTGCCTCTGTGCTGTCTCCATGTCCTCTAGTCTGGTGCATAGGTCACGCATCTCTCTTTCCATGCTTGGATCAGGCATCTGCCTACCCCTTCTTCTTGGCATTTACCTCTCCTCTAGTGGATCAGGTGTTTGTCTGTCTCTTCTTTTCGGTGGCATGTCTGTAAAATGTTTTGTGATCTTGCTACCAAAACTGATGTGTAACAGAGTACTATTCTTCTCCTTCTTGCTTTCCTTGTTTGAAGTATACAAATATAATCAAGCTCTGATACCAGACTTGACGCAGACCCCCAACCCTCAGGTCAAGGTCTACTCAGGATCATTCTTAAACTTCCCCATTGAGTCTGATTGACTCTTTGGTTTTTCCTTGGGAAATACCCTTCACACACAACAGTGTATCCACAGGTCCTTATTGTTGTGCTCACGTGATCAAACACGAAGCATCAACCCTAAATATCCTGACCCGTAATAGGATCATTCCCTTCGCAACATCTGGACTTCGGGTTTCATGGTTTCGCTATTTCTGTTGTCGAGGCTCTTACCTCTACAACTCTTGAAATCCGAACTACTGGAATTCAAATGCACTCGGCAAAGATTGACTTTTCAATGGGCTTCTCGCCTCATCGAGAATTCAGACTTCACCATTTCACGAATCCATATGCAAATCTTTCAACTCTCTAACCTATGAAATGTTGAAATGATGAATTCTGACTTGTTATTAATGCTGGCCCCACAATGAAACTTCTTTCCCTGTCAGGACTTTGCATTTCATGATTTCGCGAATCTTGATGCAAGGTTTTCGATCCTTCAACTAGCGAATCCCCGAAGTGAGCATTCACGAGTGATCCAACGACCCTTGTTGATTGGGATCCTACGGTCCTATTTCTCCTGAGGTTTCACTTGGAGAAATACTTGTTGTAACTTCCCTGCTCCTCTAAGAGATTTGATGACTCTTGGGACCTCGCGAATTCTCCATGGAGAATTCCGACCATCTGTTTCTTCATTTGACAACTCCTACGGAATGATCAAGATATTCCTTTGTGGAACTTATCCACCTACAAAGAAACTTTGCTACACCTCCTTTTTCAACACTTCAAGGTACTAACCCTCCTGGGTTTTCTTCACAAAATTGGTTCTTCAAAAGACTCCTGCATGCACTCCTTGCAGAAACCATTCAAACACTTCCAGGTATTTGAATTCTCTCGACTTTGTGTGCTCCCTTTGCAACAATAGTCCTTCAATTCACCCTTTTTTGATTGATAAGTTATAACTTTCAACTAGCCCACTCACACCTTGCACGGCTTTTGTGCTCCACCTGCACTTCTTCAGAAGTGATAACAACGTTATCCCTCCTGAGCTTTCAGAGATAAAACTCTGAACCCTTGTCAATGCACTCCTTGCAGACGAATTCAATGGACCCCTTGCAAGAACTCTTGCTCAGATAGAGAAACAATTGAAACTCATTCCTTACTCTCTCTAAGACTTCAAACATAAAAGATGAAATCATACATTCACAGAATATAAAGCAAATGCATAACAAAGAGTAAACAATGATAAGCATATCATTCAGCATGTATACATAGAAAGTAAGCACAACACCATGAATCTTAATCAAAGCTCCATATATCAATCCAGAACTTCTATACATGGGTTCTTCTCTACACAGCTCTCTGCTTCTTTTCTATTCTCAATAATACACACTTACTCCAAATGATGCAATATGAGGGTGTCTATAGTCGGTTTTCCCTCTTACGCTCTAAACTGTCTAATCTAACAATTTAAAGCTACCTATTTACATTTACTAGCACAAATGCCTCTTAATCCTTCAGATGAGAGCGAGACGCTGAAGGTCTGATTACAATCAGCAAGTATGCCCCGTCTTAATTGTCTCATTTATGTTTGGTGCACCCCACTTCAAAATTAATTTGAACACCTTTTCTCGATCATGTGTCAAAATGCGTTGGCGTTGTCTTCCACCTCTGCACTTGCTTGTTGCTAGTGATGCTCCTGCATCAAAGTTTTAGAGTGTCTGAATACAATTTTGTACTTTTGACAAAAACTTATCATGGCCATGGACTTAAAATCTTGAGAATTATTGGTAACGATCTTCCGAGGGCAACCAAATCTTGATAAAATATTCTCCTCCAGGAACTGATCAATACTACGTCAATTGTGTTTTGTGTAGGAATGGATTCCATCCATTTAGAAAAATAATTCGTAGTGGTCAAGATCCACTTATGTGATGCAGGAGCATCATAAGCAGTTAAGCAAGCATGGAGGAGAAAGACGGCTAGAAAGCGCAACACACATTTTCTCACGTTTTGAAATATTTTTGAAAACATTAATGTAGTGGTTAAAGGGAAGCATACTCACATATTGTAAACATATCATGAGTGATTGCTCTCATCTATATAAATTTAAGGCATTTATGCATAGTTAATGAAAGTAGGTAGGTTTGAATTAATAGATTAGACAGTTTAGAGAGTAGGAGGGAAAATGGATATAGACACCCTCACCATTGTATCATTGTAATTGTAAGTTGTATAATTAGCACAAAATAGAGGAGCAGAGACCTGAAGTAGATAGATATAGAGAAAAACCCCATGTACAGGAGCTTTGAATTAATATAAGAAGCTTTGAGACAGACTTCATGGTGTTATGATGTCTTCTGTGTATACATGGTGAATGGTATGTTCATGGTTGTTTATTCTCTCTCTATTGTGCATTTTCTTTAATAATGTGTGTATGCATGATTTCATGTTGGATATTTGAAGTCATGAGAGAGAGGAAATGAGTTTCAATTATTTGTCAACCTAAATGAGAAGTTCCTGCAAGGAGTGCAATGAAACATCCGTAAGGAGTGCGTTGACAAAGATTCAGAGTTTATCTCTGAAAGATCAAGAGGGATACCATTATTCTCATTCCAATAGAAGTGTGGGAGTAGCATAGAAGCCATGCAAGGAGTGTGCAGGCTGGTTGAAATCTTAAAACTTACCCACCAAGGGGAGAGTTGAGGGACTATTGTTGCAGGGAGTGCACAGAGTCGAAAGATCAAATACCCAAGAGTATTTGAAAGTCTGCAACAAAGAGTGCGAGAAGGAACCCTTTTGGAGAATTGAGTTTGTGAGGTAAAATATCAGGAGGGATAATACCTTTGAACTACTTCAAAGAGAAGACGAAGGTCGAATTCATCCAACATAAGTTAAGTTCCAGTGGGAGGATACTGGTTCATTTCGTAGGAGCTGTCAAGGAGGAAATTGAACGGTCACAATTCTCCGAGGAGAACTTCCAAAGTCACGAGGACCGTGAGATCCAGAGAAGATACAAGGTGGATAAGGGATGATGAACCCATCAGTTTGGTATCAAGAATCAACGTGGATTGTTTATCGTGACCTATCGTGAGCCGTCAGATCATTTAGGGGTTTGGGAACCTGAGAGGATAGTGACTTGGGATCGAGATTTTTGAACTTCTGGTACCTGGAAGTCTGAAATCGCACAGGTCATTGGATTGAAGGGAGGTTTATAACTATTGATCTCGTCAGAGGTACCATTTTGATGAAAACGCGCCACCTAGGACACATCCGCTCCCACCAGGACCTTCTCCTCCTTCGGCCCAAGAACAAAAATGCTCTTCAAACCCCCTTATCAAGACTTTCCTGCACCCACATAACTCTCCTTATGATCTCCCTTTGGTCTATCGGGAAATCGGACTTCGCGTAATCGCGAGTCTTGAACTCACAGATTTCGGGTCTCACAAATCCCCAAAACCCGATGAGTATTCACCCACGTGTTCCTTGCTCTTATCGGGAATTTTCCTGTCTAGAAATCAGCACTCACAAGGTCGTGAATTACTCACCTCACAGATCCCCGATTCCCAATTTGCGATGGATCTCTCTGCACCCCTTAGATCCCTCCAGCTAACTCCTTCCTCATGTGACCTGCCAGTCCACAAGACCATGTCCCTTTTCCTTATCGAAATTTCAGAATTCGCGGAATTGAAATGCATAGAACTTACACTCTCGAGATCTTCGATTCTTCGATCCCCGGTGCCACTTGGCGTCGACTCTAGCGAGGGTTGACCTTTTGCCACCTATCCTCCACTATGGCGCCTATGGCCCACACTCTAGTGTGATCGGGAAATCGCGTTTCAAAATTTCATAATTTCAAATGCACTCGTCCACAAACCCTTCCAAGTCCCGAACTCCGATATGCACTGACACCTGTCCTCCACTGAAACGTTATGACTGTGGGACCGTCACGTTTCGGTATTTTGTGACTTCTCCTGTCGTGATCTTCCTGTCACCGAGAATCCTGAAATGTCGATTCCCGATGCACATGTGAACTCTCTCCTCCACATCACCATCTCCTCGTCACTCTATCGGGTATCGCGAAATCGCAATTTCTATTGCAGCGATTCCTTTGTATGCGAAAACCCCTAAATTCCAAACTCCGACTCCTCTAGCCTTAGACACGCGTCCCTCAGATCAACGGCTCCGACCATGTCGGGAAATCGCGGATCGCGATTTCGTTATGCTCGAGTTTCACGACTCCGGAAACACTGATATCCGAACTTTGATTCTCTGGGATCTCTCGCCACGTGTCCCTGCTGTTTGGATGGCTCAAATCCAATCGGGAAATCATGAATCGTGATTCCTATATGCAATATTTTCTTGCCTTTGGAAAACCCGATGCTCCAAATGCCAACTCGTCCAGATCTCCTACCACGCGTCCTCGCCAATGGACGGTTCAAAACTCTCATCGCGAAATCGCGGATCGCAATTCCTTGATGCGAGAGTTCTATGCTCTTGAAAACCCCGATTCTCCGATGGGTTGAACCCCGATGACCCCCTGGCTCCTCGACACATGTCCTACCGAGATCAATGGTTGAGATCCTTTCTCGGGATTTCGAGAACCACAATGTCTCGATTCTCTTGCTTGGCAAAACCCCGATGACCCTGATATCCCGATGACTCCTCCGGGACTCCTCCTCTGCTCGCTGGGGCTTAAACCCTGTGCAACTTCCTGAGATATGACGGCTGACGGGATTTTGTCAATATTCCTCAGTGAACCCTGACCATCGATTTCTCCTTCTTGAATATCTCTTGAGAATGCGAAGTAACCCTTCTCAGAACTTGTCCTCTGACACCTGCACTTGCATCTCCTGCTCGAACCTTCCTTGGCACAAACTCCTGTGCTCTATGATAATGATGTCACGAAGGTGATATACCTCCTAACATTTTCCACTCTGATTCTTTCAGAGGGACTTGCACACACTCCTTGCGGCCACCCTATAAACACTTCAAGTGTTTGAACTTCTTCAACTCTGCGCAACTCCTGCAGCAGCAGTCTTTGGTTCCCTCTGCTCAGATTCACAACTGAGACTTATCCTTCAGCTTGTGCACTCTTTGCATGGATTCAACAACCCATATCCACTTCTGGGTGAATGAGAACAAAAGTTAAACTACTGAGCCTTCATCAACGCACTCCTTGCGGATGAATTCAACTGCACACTTTGTAGGAATCTCCTGGCTCGGATAGAGAAACAATTGAACCTCACTCTCTCTCCCTTTCAGACTTCAGTTTGAAACATGAAATCACATGCACAGCATATACAAAGAAAATTCATAACAAGAAAGAAAACATCCATGAGCATAACATCAATACACAGAGAATAGACACATAACCATGGATTTGAATCAAAGCTTCCTTCTATTAATTCAATATATGTACATGGGTGTTCTTCATACAGTTCTCTGCATGCTCTTCTCTTCTTGCTCCTTGATAATGTTACAATGATACAATGAGGGTGTCTATATCCGTTTTCCCTCTCAGACTCTAACTATCAAATCTAGACTTAAACATCCTATCTACCAGCATTAAATTTAATAAATGTCGACTATCTACCAAAGGACAAGAGCTTAAGGATCAAGGTCCAATACAACATACAATGCACCTCCATAAAATGGCTCATTAAAGACTTGCGCTACAATCCCAAAGCACTTTAAAATTTTGGGTTTGTTTAGCCAGCTGATCTCCGCTTGATGTGCTGGCTCGCTTGATGAGTTGGTGATGCTCCTGCATCATACTCCTCGACTTGAAAACTTTCATGGGCTCCTGTCCATGAGCTCCTGCACAGTCTGTCCATCCTTTTGAATTTCTGCTTCAGTCTCCTAGTTGGCATCTTCCACTGGATGGTTCTTCCATTTAACTAGATACTCGAAGTATTGCTTCCGCCTGGTCATTTTGCTCACTCTCTTGTCAAGTATACGCTCCATATGTGGCTTCTCTGCAATCAACATCTTCTTCTGCCACTGGATTTCTAGTTGTTCATCACTTCCATCTCCTGCTTCCACAGCCTTATATGGATATAAGTCTGAGACATTGAATGTCGGAGATATTCCAATCTCATCCGGCAACTCAATTTCATAAGCGTTTTCTCCCAATTTCTTTAGGACTCTGCATGGCCCAATTTTCTTCATTTTTATCTTATTGTATGTTCCCCTTGGGAACCTTTCCTTCCTCAGATGTGCCAGAACTAGATCACCAACTTCAAACTGAAGTTGTCTCCAATGTTGATCCGCTCTACGCTTATATTCCTAGTTTGATTCCAACAATCGCTCCTTCACCCTGCTATGAACTTCTTCCATCGTCTTTGCGAATTCTTTAGCGCTTGCGCTCTTAGTTATTATCTTCTCTGAGTCCCTCAGTTCAAAAACTCCTCTTGGCTACCTTCCGTATACAATCTCAAATGGACTTCTTCCTGTGCTCATGTTCACTGAGTCGTTGTACGCAAACTCTGCCTGTGGCAACACATTGTCCCAGCTGCTGTGGTGCTCTGTCACCCAAGATTCTTAATAAATCTCCCAGACTTCTATTTACCACCTCGGTTTGCCCATATGTCTAAGGATGATAGGAATAACTAAACATCAAGTTAGTCCCCATCTTTTTCCAGAGTGTCCTCCATAAATGTCCAATGAATTTTGTATCCTTGTCCGATACTATGCTTCTGGGTAACCCGTGAAGTCTAACGATCTCCTTGAAGAACAAATTTGCGATATGAGTCGCATCGCTGGTCTTCTGGCATGGAATAAAATGTGCCATTTTGGAAAACCTTTCAACCACCACAAAGATCGAATCATGTCCTCTTTGCGTCCTAGGCAATGCCAATACGAATTCCATGTTGATTTCATCCCACGGCCTCTCGGGTATGGGTAATGGTTGATAGAATCCCACATTCTGCTTCCTGCCCTTTGAATGCTGGAAAATTCTACATCTATCAACAAAATTCTTGACTTTCGACCGCATCCCTGGCAAAAAGTATGCTTCGCTTAGCTTTTCAAATGTCTTATCGTAGCCAAAATGTCCTGCTAATCCACCACTGTGCTTCTCTTTTAGCATATTCTCCGTCATGGAGCAATTTGGAATGCATAATTGATTTCCTCTGAACAACAATCCATTCTGGATCATGTAATTTATCCATGGGCTTCTGTCTCTGAGAACTGGGTTCTCAGTTGCTTCATATGCCTCTGCAAAATCTGCATCACCTGCATACATGTCTCTAATATTTTCAAAACCCAATGTTTTGACCCGGAACTCCTGCAGCAACAAACATTTCCTACTCAAAGCATCAGCCACTTTGTTAGCAGTACCTGAAATGTGTTTAATTACAAATGTAAAATTCTGCATATACTCTACCCATTTCGCATGTTTCTGATTCAACTTCTCCTATTGAGTCACAAACTGTAATGCATGATTATCACTATACAGAACAAATTCTTTCGGAATCAAATAATGCCTCCACTTCTTCAGCGCCTCTATGATAGCATACAATTCTTTATCATACGTGGAGTATTTCACTTTTTCTTCATCCAGCTTCTCGCTGAAATATGCAATTGGTTTGTCCTCCTGGTGCAAGACCTCTCCTATGGCAAAGCCACTTGCATCACATTTCACCTGAAACACCTTATTAAAATCCGACAACACCAAGACCGACTGTTCTTTGATCTTTCGCTTCAACAAATTGAAACTCTTCTCTGCCTCTTCAGTCCAATGAAAAGATTTATGTCTTTTCTTGACAATATCCATCATTGCTGCACTAATCCCACTGAAATTCCTGATGAATTTTCGATAGAAACTAGCCAGTCCATGAAAACTTCTCACCTCGAAAATATTTCTCGGTGATGGCCAATTTTTTATTACCTCCACTTTACTTGGATCCTTCTTTAATTCATTTTCCGATATAACAAACCCAAAGTAAATGAGTTTTTTCTTCATAAATGAAGATTTCCTCATGTTGATCAACAGTTTCTCTTCTTGTAGCTTCCTCATTACTGCAGCTAAATGCTTCAGATGCTCTTCTTTTGTTTTGCTGAAAATCAATATGTCATCCAGGTAAACAATGACAAACTTACCAATGAATTCCTTCATCACTTCATTCATTAACCTTATGAAGGTACTCGGGGCATTCGTCAAGCCAAAGGGCATGACTAGCCATTCGTAAAACCCTTCATTGGTTTTGAAGGTTGTCTTCCACTCATCGCCTTCCCTCATGCGAATATGATGGTATCCTCTTTTCAAATCAACCTTTGAAAAAAATTTGTCTCCACTTAAGCAGTCCATCAAGTCATCCATCCATGCCAATGGAAACCTATACCTGATGGTTATCTTGTTAATGGCTCTGGAATCAATGCACATTCTCCAACCTCCATCCTTCTTTGGACTCAGTACCGTTGGAATGACACATGGACTTAAACTTTCACTGATCAGTCCTTTATCCAACAGTTCCTGTACCTGCCTTTTAACCTCTTCATTTTCCTGCGGCGTCAACCTGTATGCAGCTTTGTTTGGAAAAATGGCTCCTGGTATGAGGTCTATGTGATGACTCACACTCCTCATCGGTGGCAATGAATGAGGTAATTCGTCTACCACAATATCAGTGAACTCTTCCAGCAGTTCCTGAATTTCTTCCGGCAAGTCATCCACTCTTGTGTTGGTCAAAACAACTCTTGGTTTCCTGACCACAAAGAATTGTGGATCTTCCTTCTTCTTTACTTCCGCCAGAAGTTCCTTCCCACTCATGAGAAGTACAGTATTTCTCAGTTCTGGTTTTACTTCTTTGTCTTTAATTGGAAGTATCATATGTGTTCTTCCATTCTTCTCCAAGGTATACGTATTCATCTTCCCATCATGAACTACGTTCCTAGCATATTGCCATGGTCTGCCTAGCAATAAATGACATACATCCATAGGAATAACATCACAGAGTATTTTATCATTGTATCCTCCTATCTTGATGTCAAGTAAGCACTGTTTGGTGACACTTACCTGATGTCCCTTCTGTAGCCATGAGACTTTATATGGAATCGGGTGATCAGTTGTATCCAACTCTAGGTTCTCCACCATCTCGGTTGAAACGAGATTATCGGTGCTTCCACTGTCCACAATAACCTTGCATTTCCTATCTCTAGTCTTGCATGTGGTTCTGAAAAGTCAGTTTCTTTGAGCTGTGTCCTCCACCTCCTTCTCAAGTGTTAAGAGAACCTTATGCATCATCAGTGACCTTCCGTCTTCTGTGTCTTCTGCCTCAGCATTTCTCCTCTGTGCCTCAGCGATGTGAGCTTCTCCTCCATCCTTCTTCCTATCTGGACTGTCAAATACCTTGTGTCCATTCTTTCCACACATGAAGCATGTGATGACTCCACCTCTGCCTCTTCCTCTACCTATGGTACGAGGAAAAGTGTTATTATCAGCATACTCTCCTCTCTGTTCTGTCTGCTGCCTTCATTGTTCAGCATGCTGGCATCGCTGTGAACTTCCACCTCTTTCTTAGATTTATGGAACCTATCTTGGGCAACTGACTTACCTTTTGGCTGGCTCCTTCCTCGGCCTCGCTGTGCTGGCTTATGGCTTAGCTTTTCCTCATCTTTCAACGCCATATGGTACGCATCCTCCACCGTTCTGATGGTTGTCATACTCATCTCATCCTGGATATCGTATCTCAAGCCATTCATATACCTGGAAACTTTTTCATCATCGCTCTCCCGATGACCTGCTCTGATATTCAGATTATAAAATTCCTCAGTATACTCCTTTACTGTCATCAACTTCTGTCTCAGGTTCTGCATCCTCCTGAACAGTGTGATTTGATAATCCCTTGGGATGAACTTTGCCTTCATCTTCGCAATCATTCGATCCCAGCTTTTTATCTTCTGCTTGCCTTTGGAACGTCTATCCACCTGAAGCTCATCCCAACATAATGCTGCGTGTCCCTTCAATTTAGTGACAGCATGTCTGACCTTTTTATCTTCTTCAATATCCTCATAATCGAAATAAGTATCAAGAGCTCGGATCCAATCCAATAGCTCTTATGCATCCAGATTTACCTCATAGACTGGAATGTCCATTTTTGTCTTCGAACTCATCCGGGCAATAGCTTTTATTAATCGCTCATTGGCTGCATCTTCGGCTGCAAGTTCTCCCTATTGTTCAGCTTCAACTTCACCTTCGGAGTCACTCAGATCTCCTGCACTGGCTGTGCGTCTCTGCACTGCTTCCATATCTTCTAATCTCTCTCAGAGATCACGTATCTGCCTCTCCATTTCTGGATTTTGTGCTTGTCTCCCTCTGCCTCTTTGGTTTCTCCTATCCTCTGGATCGGGTGATTGTCTTTCTCTCCTCGACGACATGGTGAAATTTTATCTTCTTCTCTGCTACAGAAAACAGAGAGATTTTCTCGCTCTGATACCACTTGATGTGTATATCAGAGTGCTCTTCACTTTCTTGGCTCTTCCTGTCTGAAATATACAAGAAATATTCTCTCTTTGATACCACTTGATGTGTGTATCAGAGTTCTCTTCACTTTCTTAGCTTTTCCTGCCTGAAATATACAAGCAAGATTCTTTCTCTAATACCACTTGATGCAAAAACGCCACCCAGGACACGTCTGCTCCCACCAGGACCTTCTCTTCCTTCGGCCCAAGAACAAAAATGCTCTTCAAACCCCCTTATCGGGACTTTCCTGCACCCATAGAACTCTCCTTATGATCTCCGTTTGGTCTATCGGGAAATCGAACTTCACGTAATCGCGAGTCTTGAACTCACAGATTTCAGGTCTCACAAATCCCCGAAACACGATGAGTATTCACCCACATGTTCCTTGCTCTTATCGGGGATTTTCCTGTCGTGAAATTGACACTCACGAGGTCATGAATTACTCACCTCATGGATCCCCGATTCCCAATTTGCGATGGTGCTCTCTGCACCCATTAGCTCCCTCCGGCTAACTCCTTCCTCATGTGACCTGCCAGTCCATAAGACCACGTCCCTTTTCCTTATCGGAATTTCAGAATTCATGGAATTGAAATGAGTAGGACTTACGCTCTTGAGATCTCCGATTCTCCAATCCCTGGTGCCACCTGGCATCGACTCCAACGAGGGTTGACCTTTTGCCACCTGTCCTCCACTATGGCGTATATGGCCCACACTCCAGTGTGATCGGGAAATGCACTCGTCCACGGACCCTTCCAAGTCCCGAACTCCGATATGTGCTGACACCTGTCCTCCACTGAAACGTTATGACTGTGGGACCATTGCATTTTGGGATTTCATGACTTCTCCTGTCGTGATATTCTTGTCACCGAGAATCCCGAAATGTCGATTCCCAATGCACATGTGAACTCTCTCCTCCAGAAACCCTGATATCCCGAAATCCGATTCTCCAGGATATCTCGCCACGTGTCCCTGTTGTTTGGATGGCTCAAATCCAATCGAGAAATCGCGGATCGCGATTCCTATATGCAATATTTTCTTGCCTTTGGAAAACCCGATGCTCCAAACGCCGACTCGTCCAGATCTCTTGCAACGCATTCTCACTAATGGACGGTTCAA
The DNA here is from genome assembly GCA_009831015.1 of Picea engelmannii. Classification (NCBI taxonomy): domain Eukaryota; kingdom Viridiplantae; phylum Streptophyta; class Pinopsida; order Pinales; family Pinaceae; genus Picea; species Picea engelmannii. The sequence continues at coordinate 144,822 of ML794850.1, read as the reverse complement.
AACTCTCGTCGGGAAATCACGGATCACGATTCCTTGATGCGAGAGTTCTATTCTCTCGAAAACCCCGATTCTCTGATGGGCTGAACCCCGATGACCCCCTGGCTCCTCGACACGTGTCCTGCCAAGATCAACGGCTGAGATCCTTTCTCGGGATTTTGAGAACCATAATGTCTCGATTCTCTTGCTTGGAAAAACCCCGATGACCTTGATATCCCGATGACTCCTCCGAGACTCCTCCTCTTCTCGCTGGGGATTAAACCCTGTGCAACTTCCTGAGATCTGATGGCTGACGGGATTTTGTCAATCTTCCTCGGCGAACCCTGACCGTTGATTTCTCCTTCTTGAAGATCTCTTGAGAACACTAATTAGCCCTTCTTAGAACTTTTCCTCCGACACCTGCACTTGCATCTCCTGCTCGAACCTTCCTTGGCACAAACTCCTATGCTCTATGCTAACGATGTCACGAAGGTGCTATGCCTCCTAAGCTTTTCCACTCTGATTCTTTCAGAGGGACTTGCACGCACAACTTGCGACCACCCTGTAAACACTTCAAGTGTTCAAACTTTTTCGACTCTACGCAACTCCTGCAGCAGCAGTATTTGGTTCCCTCTGCTCAGACTCACAACTGAGACTTCTCCTTCAGCCTGTGCACTCTTTGCATGGCTTCAACAACCCATATCCACTTCTGGGTGATTGAGAACAAAAGTTAAACTACTGAGCCTTCATCAACGCACTCCTTGCGGATGAATTCAACTGCACACTTTGCAGGAATCTCCTAGCTCATATAGAGAAACAATTGAACCTCACTCTCTCTTCCTTTCAGACTTCAGTTTGAAACATGAAATCACATGCACAACATATACAAAGCAAATGCATAAAAAGAAAGAAAACATCCATGAGCATAACATTAATACACAGAGAATAGACACATAACCATGGATTTGAATCAAAGATTCCTTCTATTAATTCAATATATATACATGGGTGTTCTTCATATAGTTCTCTGCATGCTCTTCTCTTCTTGCTCCTTGATAATGTTACAATGATACAATGAGGGTGTCTATATCCGTTTTCCCTCTCAGACTCTAAATATCAAATCTAGACTTAAACATCCTATCTACCAGCATTAAATCTAATAAATGTCGACTATCTACCAAAGGATGAGAGATTAAGGCTCAAGGTCCAATACAACATACAATGTTCCTCCATAAAATGGCTCATTAAAGACTTGCGTCACAATCCCAAAGCACTTCAAAAATTTGGGTTTGTTTATCCAGTTGATCTCCGCTTGATGTGCTGGCTTGCTTGATGAGTTGGCGATGCTCCTGCATCACATTTCAAATTTCAGGGATTCATAGGTTGGAGAGACAAAATTCTTGCATTAGGATTTGCAAAGACACGAAGTCTGAAACCTCGATAAAGTGAAACGTCTCATGTGGAAGTCAACTTTTGTTGAAAGCATTAGGATTCAACATTTCGACATTCACGAAGATGAGAGGCAAAGATTATTTGTTTCGGGATTCCTGAAATCATGAAACGTGATATGGCTGTGTAGGAGGACATGGCCAAGCATTTCAGTGAATCAAAATTTCTAGTTTCGGCAAGTTGAAGGCCGAGAAACTTGACATCAGGAATCACGAAATCATGAAACCTGAAGTCCCAGATTTACAAAGGGTGTGACGCGATTGTGGTATAGGATATTTGGGTGGGCGCTTGGTGTTTTTTCACGCAGGCTCAATTCATAAGGACCTGTGGATCGATTTGTTGAAGGTTTCGATAGGGATCCGAAAGAGCCACTTCGGCTCAAGGAGATTTGAACGATCCTGTGAGTGGATCTTGACCTGTGTGTTGGAGGTCTGCATCATTATGTTTCACACTTGAATGAGGATGCATTTCACCAATGAAATTCAGACCCCATTGCTGAAGAGGGGCTTCAGTTTTTACTGGCACTAAAGGTAGTGCATGAATATTTTTCTTTCCTGCGAATAATTGACAGGGGTTACAAGTTCTGACTTTAGCATTCACATTAGTAAATAATTTATGTCAATAATATCCCACTCTTAGGATTTTATAGGTTGTTTTTCTCCATGTGTGATGTCCTCCACACACTCCTTCATGAAACTCGTCTATGACCTTCTCTGTTTCAGATTCTATTAAACAACTCAATAAGAAACCCAGAGGATCCTTCCAATATAGTTGACCATCTACAATACAATATTTCACTGTGTGCAACTTTAACATTCTCACTTTAGAGGGAGTCATCTTTCTCGAGCAGTTAAGAGTCAACAAATACAAAACTATGTCACTATACCACACTGAGGAAGAGAACGTATCGTGGATTTGAGTTGTAGGCATTTGATTTTTGAACTCTTCTATAGTTGAAATTTCTTCATAAGCTTGTAACTGATTTATTCCAAGCACTCTGAGATTATATTCAGGTAGTAGTTTAGCCAAACCCTATCCTTTGACAAGCTTTGTTGGTTTCACTTCCAGATCAAATTCTTGAATTTTAGTAAGTCACCGGCCTCTCCTTCCATCACTATCGGGTTGAACCAATATATATTTAACATAACTGATGGGTACATATGCTATGATTTTAGAATGTAGCACATAAGTTCTGAAAGTTTTGAGGGCTTTCACCATTGCATAATCTTTCTTTTCCAAGATATTGTATTTGAGTTCAACGTCTCTAGACTTTTGCTAAAAAATGCAATTGGTTTCTCTAAACCTTCATCATTTTTTGTAATAGTACAACCACGATAGTATGTTTAGAAGCAAGTGAAAAAATCAAGAATTCTTTCATGTAATCTGGGCTTGCCAGAACCGACAATTTGCCTATAACCTTTTTAATATGTTCGAATGATTATTTGGCTTTGGTAGTCCACTTGACCTCCTGATCCTTCTTGAGCATATCTATAATAAATTTCACAATTTCAACAAAATTTGGGATGAATCTTCTTAAAAAAATATTTTTTCCTAAAAATGATTGTATTTCCTTTCTATTCCTAGGAATACTTATAGTATCTATAGCTTCAAATCTCTCCGGATCAATTTTAATTCCATCCCTAGACCTTATGCGGCCCAAGAGTTTACCTTCCTTCATTGGAAAATGATATTTTTGGGGATTCAAAGACAAACCGAATTTTTGACATTTTTCAAATGCCTTCTTGAGGTGTATTAGGTGCTCTGCATCAGATTTAGAAAAAACAGTTAGATCATCCAGATAAATAACGACAAACTTATCTCTTTCACCGACAAAGGTGATGTCCATAGCCCTTTGGAAAGTAGCTCCTGCATTTATCAAACTGAAAGGCATTTTATCATACATAAAGGTACCCCATGGGGTGGTGAATGTGGTTTTCTCCTTATCATCCTCATGGACTACAATTTGATTGTAGCCTGAAAAGCCATCAATGATAGACATTATGTTAGCTCCTATTACTTTTTCCAACATGTGATCCATTTTAGGTAATGGATAATTATCTTTGAGTGATGATCTGTTTAGATTTCTAAAGTCCACACACAGTCTGATTTTACCATTTTTCTTCGTGACCAGAACTAAATTAGCTACCCACTCAGAGTATCTGAGTGGGACAATGATCTTGGAATCCACAAGTTTCTTTACCTCTTTTTCTATCATGAGCAGTAATATAGGATTTATTTGTCTGAGCTTCTTCCTGGATGGTTTGACACCCTGCTTCAGAGGAATTTTGTGTTCGGTTATGGTGGTATCATAAGTTCTTAATTCATCATAGGACCAAGGAAAAAAATACTAATATTGTTTGAGAAACTAATCATATTTTCTTTTTATTTCAGGAGAAAGGTATTTAATTAATTTTACCAACCTAGGAGTTTCCTTGGTGCCTATATCACAATCTTCAACCTCTTATGGCTGAGGCTGTAAAGTAGACTTCAAAGGAATGTCATCATGATTAAATAATATCTCCAAGGGGATCATACCTTTGGGGATCTAATTATTTTTCAATATAAGCATACGATGATTAGAAATCTTATTTTGAAACTCTCGAGGATATTCTTCTTCCTGCATAATCCAAGTGGGATCGTTCTGATTTTCTTGGTCGTTATGTGTTTCGGCAAAGTCATCTACCATTTCTAGGAATTGTCTGATTTGTTCATCATCTTCGAAGACCTGCCAATGTTGTATATTGTTTGGTATTGAAGGTTTGTGTCTCATTTCTATATGGTATTTTAGTTTGAAAACAATAGGAGGTACAAATGTTGAGGTTGCTTTGGCCAATGAATTGGCCCGTTGATTTTCTTTTCTAGGAATGTAGCGAACTTAACTGATGAGAAAAAACAATTGATCAGATCCCAGGCACAATTTCTGTAAGACCTTAACCTTGGGTGTTTATCCTGACACTCACGATTTATTTTTTTTATAGTTAATTCTTCATCTCCATAGACTTCCAAGTTTTTAATTTTCAACTTCCTTGCAACTTCTAATCTTAAGACCAGAGCTTCATATTCGCACACATTGTTAGTTTAATCGATGTCCCATTGTAACCTGTAAGATAAAGGAATAACAAAAATCACTCCAGCTCCTACTCCACATGACAAAGCACCATCGAAATACATTTTCCAAATTCCAGTACTATATATATCTTTATTAGTTTTTTCTATTTTTTCTTTTTCTGTACAATCTTTTTCTATACATTCATCTAAATCATCATCTATAGATAAAATACAATTTCCTAAATCCTGATCTGCGATATAAACAAGATAATTATTTAGATTCATTGGATCACTTACTATAAATGCCAGCCTTGTTTCTCTTTACAAGCGTGTGAACTGTCCGCCGAAAATCGGGATTGTAGTGTATGTCATATCTAGTTGGAGGGATCTTCCAAGTTTAGTGCCCTAAGACATAGATAACAACATGCCATACTTTGGAGGTATATCCACAACTACCACATCCATCAAAAAACTTTTTACAGGAATCTGTGCAAGATTAACCACTAAATCTTTAATCATACCCATAGACTTGACTTTTTTCAAATCAAAAGAATATATATCTCTGTATGGTCGAGAAATTTTGAGACCCAGTCAATCCATATTACCTTTGGGCATCACATTGTGAGAAGCTCCAGAATCCAACATGCAATTATGAAGAAGATGATCATGTACAGTTAGTGTAATATAAAAGGGAGTGATGGTGTCTGTAGCACCTTCGAAGTGCAGACCAAAGATTATATTTGGTTTATCATCTTCCAAATTTATAACGTCAGCCTTACTTTCAATATATGAAAAATTTATCATTTTGGCAATTTGTTTCCAATATGTAGGGTCTTTTTCTAGTTCGACCAGGGGTATAGGGATATTGATTTTATTAAACTCATTCTCTAGATTAAAACTTCCCACTGTCATTACGGCTTGTCTAGTTTGGATTTCTATTTCCTTTGTTTCTGATTTATTAATTTGTGTTGCTTTTGTTTCAGCTTTCTTTGTTTCTTCCATGCGAATTTCCGCTATTCTTGTATTAACAACTGGTGTTTTTGTTGGCTTTGTCTTGGTAGGTTGTGTATCAGCAGCCTTGGTTTTAATAGTCTCTCTTTCAGAATATTTTTGAGTTGCCTCGTCAGTTTCCCCTCTCGACAAGATTTTCTTCGGTGGAGCAGTTGTGACATTTCTATTTCTAGGCCTTAGATTATATTTATGTTGGAGCTCGGCCATTATAATATCAACGATTCCTTGATAAGAAAAATCATTTGTAATATTCATACTCTTATCATTATTAGACGAACCTTCTGAGCTTAGAGATATTTTATAATCGTGTCTCCTCAGATAAAGTTTTTGACAATCATCGCCAAGATTATTGATATCTTCTTCGAACTCCTCAAAATTTTGTATATCTTCTCCTCCTATAAAATTTTCATTTTTAAAGGGGGCTTGAATCTTTTGTTCTTCATTATTAATTAGTCTTTGTTGTATTTTAGGGTTAGGATTCCTTCTGAAATCTTTTCTAGGGAATTGATCATTCTTTGACTGGTCTAACTCCGTTCTCGAGATTTTATTCTAAAATTCTTTGATTATTTTAGCTATGTCATCCATCTTGTCTTCCGAGGACTTCCCAACTCTTGAGGGTCCATCTTGTTGACTGAAACATCTGATTTCTTTATTTCCCATTTCAAATTTATCTTTTAACTTTCCCGATGCCATCATATTTGATTCAATGTCTACACCGTCATCCTACATTTTAGTGAGATAGACAGATCTCCTTTCTCTTAAAAATAGATCGAAATCCGGATCAAAATCCCCAACAAAAGTTACTTTCACTGTAGGTTGGGAAGGTTTAATCTCAAGTGGAATCTTATTATATAATTTATTAAATCTTTGAGTAAACTCAAGAACTGTTTCTGAATTTTTCTTTCTTAAGGCTCCAAACTCAGTTAATTAATAAAGATGATATTTTATTTCTCCCCATTGTATGATAAAGGAACTTTCTAACTCATCATATGATCCTATGGAATCTTTTGGAAGTCCTCGAAACTAGTTTCTCACCTGTCCTTTGAAAGTTTGAACTAGGAGTATTGAATAAACATCATCGTGCTCAAGACCAAGGAATCTGTGAATTGATAAAAAAAGTTTATACGCTTAGTTGTGGTTAAGTGTCCTTCTCCAATGAAATTTGGTAAGTTCTTCATATAATTTTCAAGTAAATCATGGAAGGAAACTCGAAGAACCAAAGGAGCATATCTAGCTACTACTTTAGTAAAAATTCTAGGAAATGGGAGTGGTATTTGACCGCCTTTTCCTCCTCCTGCACCAGCTCCTCCGGCACCACTTCCTCTGGCCACATCCATTGATAATTTGAGGAATGGAACTTTTATATTGTAAAGCGGTTTTTCAGAAAAGTGTAGTGATTTTTTGGTACCTTCGAGATGAAGCAAAAAATTTTTAGGAGACTTACGGTTAGGAGACAGAAAATCTGAGAAGATGGGAACAGGGAAATGTGGGCTAGATTCTTCAGATTTGTAGGATGTATACACAGGAGAACCAACATCAGTCAAGTCCGGGTAATAAATATATTCCTCAGAGCTTCGAGATGTTGGAAGCTTGTCAACTTTAATCCTGAAAGAAACCAACTCTAGTTTTAGGATTTCAGCTTCAAGTTTATCAGAAGATGTTTCACCGAAAAGGAGTTGGATAGGAACTTCTTGTGAAGTTAACAGTTCCAATAAAACTTTAATATTTGATTTGGGTTGATAAATCTTACTTGCTGACACAATAGTCTGTGTAAGGTATCCCCTTGATTTCAAAAGTTTTTCAAGGTCAGATACAAGCGAGGTTTGCTTATCATTTGGATTATTTCTGGTATTCTTTCGACCGAATGCCAGTTTATCAATTGTGGAGTCACCAAGTGAAAAATAAATCTTTATAATGTGTTCAATCTTTGTTCACTATCAAAGAAATAAAATTACCAATGTCATTCCCCCAGGGAAAAATAACTTTGTTTCTCTATCCCCGACAACGACGCTAAAAAGATGTTGTTTCTGAGTTTATACTCAAGGATCACAACATAATGTCAGACATCACAAAATAAAGAGAGTTTTAGTATTTTCTTTTTTCTATTTCAGTTATATGAGAAAAGTTCCTAAAATGAATTAATGGTATAACAACTCAGAGGTTGTTTTTCGTATCTGAGTTAAATTTGAAAATAAAGAATGTAATGAGAGAAAAACATAAACCTGCTAGACAAACTAAGGAATCAATCACAGGAGAATCTTACTCTACTACATAAGAAGAAAATAGATGAGTAACCTTTAATTAAGAGTAAAATGTAGAAATCTAATTAACTCACAGGTCTTGTATTTGCTAATAGAAAATATAGAGGAAAATCTGTTAGCTATCAGATAACTAAATGAAACATATAACCACAGTAGAAGTTGTACTAAATCATGATCATGCATTCATTAAGGAAATATAGAAAAATATGTTGAAATGTGTAAAGACAGTAGAACACATAACTCGAACTGGACGAAATATGGAATCTTTGGTCTACACTTGTATTAATTCTCGATGAGGAGAGTTTTCCTCAATTACAACCGGCAAGAAGCATCCCATTTTTAGTCTTTTGAAAATATATTTATACAAGAGTTTCTCAACCCTAGGCAGTTGGAGTTCTCGTTATTCCTAGATAGTAACAGTTAGAAAATGAAGCATAAATCGTTTCACTCAGTTCTTTTCTATCTCTTTCTCATACTGGCAGAACATGTATGCATATGTTACTTCATTGACTCTTTGAAGAACTTCCTTCACCTTGCTCAAGACAGTTGAAACACCTTCTTAAGAATTGTACTAATAGTCTAGAAGTTTCTGTCACGTCTTTTTCTTCAAAAAGATATATCTTTTTTTGTAATTATGGTGACCTGTCTTCTATCGTTTTATCTTCAGAAGTCATTAACTGTAACTGTAAATTTGGATTTACCAACCATCTATATATTTGACTGATATCAACTTGCTTTAGCTGTGAAATTTCAATCTAATCTTCCTTTAAGATTTCCTTGGTGTCAAGTTGATGCTTTACAATGTTGATTTGTGCTAGTATTTCAGAAAAATCATCCTTTCCAATGCCTAGTGATTCTTTATTTAGCAAATCAAAAACCTTTTCACAATCCTATTTTATTTCTTCGACCATTCTTTTACTCTCGGCTATATTGGCCTCCCATGTATTCAATATTATACCACCTCTGACTTGTTATGAAACAGTCAATCTAGGAGTTATCAGTACTTCTTCTCTAGTCGATGACATGACCGCTTTCTGAAAAGTGGTCTGGGTTGCAGTAGCCTCTCTTTATTTGAAACCAATATTATATAATGATTGATTTACTTGCTGAAAATGATTTTGGATGATCTCTACCTTAGCCAAAAGGATTTGTTGTGTTATTTCCGGTTTCTTTAGCACTTCCAACGGTTGATCTTGGAACACTACTATATCCATAACCATTTTCTCAGTGGATCTGACCTTATCTTGTAATTGTTTAACCAACTCATCTTGCTAGACAAGACTAGACTTGAGCAGTTGGATTTCTTGTCTATCAGTAGTTCTAGCCTGTTCAAGTCTTTTATTGACCTCATCTCTGATATTCTTCTCTGTATTCCTTATTTCATCTCACAATTGACTTATCATATGATTCCTTCGCTTCATCCTTTCTTTCATATTATCAACTGAGAACAGGTTAGTTGTTGCAAAAGATCCCAAAGAGCTTGCTACCTCTGCAGCAACGTCTTCTTCTTCCATATTTTGTCCATCCAATAATACTCTGTTCTTTTTGAGGATTTCACCTTGTTTTTGGTGCATTTCTTTATTCACCACAACTTTCCTTTTCTTACTAAAAAATAAATTGGTAGGAGGTATTTCTTAAATAAGGATAGGCGTGAGATATTCTATGAATATTACCTTTGCGTTAGGGTTTACTTTGGTGAAATGTAATGGCGTGACAACGTCAATGGGGCTATTGATTTTTGTGGATAATTGTTTTTCAGTTTCATCTATAGGTGATTTCTCTGGTGAAGACAGTGCCCTAACTTCTCCTTTCTTTATTAGTGTCTCTTCTTGATTTTTGTCCCAGTTATTCGATACCTCTGTCGCCAGAGTATCCTCTTTTTGAGTTGAGACCTCAGGTTTCTCTAAGTTTTCCAAGGCTTCTTGTTTTCTAGAGCTTCCAGTTTCTGAATTTTGGGTCTCTTTTTGTTGTGTAGCTAGAGATTTTGGGTTTTCCTCTTGTAATACTTTTGGAAGACTACTTCTTTGGTGCTTTTGGAAATTCTAAAACTAAACCATTTGACCAGGTGGTAGAGCTTGAACTTGGCTTAGAACGTATTGGTAAGATATTACCCCTCAAAACATTTTTTCCTAAGGGGACTCCTCATGTTCACACTTTTTTAGATTGCAACTTGCCATATGATTACCCACGACCTTTTGCAGGTCATGTTTCTTGAATTCAATTTAACCAGTTTTATTTCTTCTAAGGCTGCAGCCTCTACTCTAGAATGACCGAAATATAACAAAGAAAATGCACCAATCTGTAAGGGAAAAGATGGCCACACCATTTTCCGCACTTCTTTAAGTTCTTTTCTAATCCCGCCGAGTATAGTTTGTCGTGGGACCTCGTGGCACACCAGTCGGTCTGGTAGAAATTTCAGTAGAGCATAGGGGAGGAAGTGAACAACCGAAAACTATGATATAAGAGAAGTGTTCCTCGATATACTAGTCTTCCACCTTATCTAGGTTAGCCACAACTGCGTTTGAAATTCTAGTAGGTGAGTGACCAAAAATTGCAATGTGCATCTGCACCACTACCCAATTAGATATTTCATAAATGGAATCATTCGCCTTATCTTCCTAGATTTTTGAATGAGAAACATGAATTGGTTCTACACATTCTGGAGTCCAACTCCAACCCTTCAACGGGAAAGGTGTCATGAAACATATGACATCCATAATATAAGCTGACATGAAGAATGAAGTCGGTTTCCCTTTGGCTTTCTTTGTCTGGTATTCTATGATTTCACTAGCCAGACTATTCGACATTATCTTGGCCTGGTCGAAAGAAAATCCTTCCGCCATTGTTTGTATAATGGGTACCCATGGTAGAAAGAAATGGGTTGTCTTCTCTTTTCCATAGAGTCTACATATCATCATGGCTATATACATGAACTGCGGTTCTAACGATGATATTGAGTATATGTCATTAGAATCATCTATGAACTTTTCGAGGCATGAACACCAATCCTTGATCAAGTCGAAAACTCTTTCCATATTGATCACACCCCTTCTTGTTAAAATTCACTTGAAAACTCTAATTATAAACGAAGTTTGATGTTGCAGAAAATTTATACAACATCTGTATGTGTTCCAGCCGAAATGACCCAACAACTACCTTCTGAGAGTTGAATATAGTTCTAGTTGGTATATACACATGATCCAGTGCCCATCCAATTATGTCAGTGTAGGGTAAAATCCTCGTCCTTGTTCCTACCTTATGCAGTTCTACTTGAGCGATAATCTTATATTTGGTAGATAAGTTATCCTTTTCGTTGTCACTTGAATCATCAGGGTAGTTTACCAGTTTGTATTGTAGGGTGTTAAATACATGCATCCATGTTTTAACTATCTTTATACTTCTGGGCAAAGTATCAGAAATAACGTCTGTGTTTTGGCTGGAACTTTTGACAGTTGCTTTAGGCGCTTTTCGTGGAGCCATGGTATCAAATCTCAGTGTTCTATTACCTGTTATAAAGAATGAGAAGGCATAAAACTGATTATTTCGCTAAACCAGCTCTGTGAAAATGAGAATGTAATTCAAGAAATAAAAAGTCTTCTTTGCCTTAAATGCATAAACCATCCGTATACATTTACTGAAAATGCGTTTAATTCCTTTAATAAAAAAATTCAGGCATTAAATCCGGGTCTTATTTGAAATCATTTCCCTAAATTAGATATTAATGTCATTAATGATCAATACCTCGTGATTTGGCAAAATCACAGAGAAAATTTGAATTTATCCTCATTAAAAAACAACGTAAGTTTAACAGTAAATAAGACTGCATAATGTATTAATAAATCAAGTTTATCCTGTTAATTAATATTTTATAACATTAATCCATTTCAGGATTTTGGATCTCATGTTACCATGTATCCCTCCAAGCTAGGATTCCCGAAACACGAAACCATGATATACTTAATTAATATTAATTGCTTAGTTCCTTCATTAATTGTGATTAACTACAACGATTTTATGATTTTAGGTATCGGGACTTATGGTGATCCTTCGAGGCATGATTCCTGAATCCTGAAATCACGATTCGATTAATTAATTTTAATCGCGTTTAAAGTTTTTATTAATCATAGTTTAACACTTAATTCAGTTTAGCGACTTTGCATGTCAGGATTTCGATACTCTTCACATATGGGATTGTTAGGTTTGCGAAACCCCGAAACTTGATACTTTGAAAGTTGTCCTAGCGATTTGACCTTTTTAATGAAAGGGTGGCTCCATGAATTTTAAGTACTTCAGACCGTTGGATTTAGCGAAAGACTTCATCAACGGTGATATCCAAGGGCACATTTGTCTTTATGAAAATTTTAAAGTCTAAAGTTTTAGAAAAATATAATATGTTTCAACACTACTTACTTGGATCTGATTCTATAGATCCACATGCCTAGATCCAACAGTTGGGATCTATCCTTCTCACCTGTGCTCTCTGTTGGTCACTATAATTGCTTAATTAATTTCAAACAACCAAGTGAAACATAAATTATCAACCCAGGGAAGTCTTTTGTTTCAAAGATAGCTGCGCACTATATATGCTCAATTCCAAAAGCACTTAGTGTTGTAGTAA
>ML794850.1:100473-115639 GCA_009831015.1 Picea engelmannii | reverse complement strand
AAATCCATCAAACAGTGTTTCAGCAAATAACAGTCAAACAAACTATAAACAAGAATTAAACAATCACACTTCTAACTAAGGGGTGAATCTTGTGAAGAAGGTGGGCCCTCCCTTCTCACAAGATTCCCCTGGAACGGGAAAACCTAGAGACGAATTATCAAAGCAGTCTTCTATTCATCTGTTGAAATATCACATTACAAATTGGAAAGATCGAACACGTCCCGCTTCTTTCTAAATCAGCATAGGGTGTCCTATCTTCACGCAAATGACTGTTAATGCAGGGCTGGACGAAGAATTGTTGTTATGGCTGGTGTAACGACTTCTTCACATAGCTGCTAGTGTTGTTTCAGCATCGCAATTCACGTCCTGTTCAGCCACGTGAATTGCGCTCTTGACTGTGTCGGTTTGACTGCTAGCTGTCAGGACTCGTGTTTCAGCATCGTGGCGGCCTCCTCTGTGTCTCAGCAACTGCACTTCTGAACTGAGTGATTGCTCTGTGTTTCGGCTTATGCGTCCTCAGATTGTGTAGCAGCTCCATGTTTCGGCATCTGCATCTTCGGACTGTGTAGCAGCTTCCGTGTTTCAACAACTACTTAGATAGTTCTGTGTTTCAGCATCGGCCTTGAATACTATTATGTAAATATGGACACTTATGCGCTTCTAATCAATGGTTAGGTCAAAAAGTAATGTAAAGTATTATGTAAAACAAATTAAACATATAGTGATGAGAAAGGACGTCGTATACCTTGGAGTGATCAGATGAAGTGATAATATGAGTCTGAATACAGGTGATGAAGGGTATAATAATGGCAAAAAGTATGAGCAAAAAGGGTACAATATGTGGTCCTAACACTCTCCTCCTCCTGTCTAGACTTTGATCTAACGGTCTAGATTCCTCCTCCCAACCAATTTGACAGTTGTTGTAAGTCCTCCTCCTCTATCTATGCTCTTCCCTTCTGATGAAGGATTATTCAAAGGCTCAAAGGTTTCAACCTTTGAACTCTCCTATGCAGGGTCTAGTATTTCTCCTTTGCTTGTGTTCCTCGAAACACTACAACTCCTGAGCTTGAAGTTCTTTAAACATAAAAGGATCTCAACCTCTGCACACCCTACCGGGACTTTTTCACTTGAGACCTTTGAATATCACATGTGCACTCCTTGCGCTTCTACAACAATCTGAACCTTGAAGTTCCTTGACCTCTATACACTTTGCAAGGGTATTTTGTGCACACATGCACCACTTCTCCTGTGTGCTTGAGATGGATTGGAATTTTAGTCCCTTTTATCCTTCAACAAATCCTTCTGCCATTTGGGAATAAAATACTATTTTTCTCTTGATCTTGTTCAATACTTCAGATGAAATATTGGCACACATTGGTGCTTCTCCTGCAGTCTAGGACTTAGACTAGTTTATCCTTCTGCACTCCTTCCAGAGACTTTGTGCATAATTGCACTATCTCTCTTGAGCTTATACTTTCTCAAACTTCTAAGGGTCTCGACCCTTTATTATCTTGAAACGATTTATTTTTCCCTCTTGTCATTTCTTCGCTCATCCTCCTGATCTCAGACTTAAATATTTCTTCGCTTGTCCTCCTGATCTTCCTTGAGACTTTTTCAGCACTTGGATAAGTGTTGGCCCAGTGCACACCTTGCACTAACTCTCCTAAGATTTGAAACTTAAATGGACTTATGCTCTATCACACACTTGTGCTTTATCTCTTTCGACTTGCACTCGACGCTCCTCCGATTCTTAACTTTGAAAACTTACATGCGCACTCCTTGCACTCGCTCTATTCACTCGTTGCAGTGCTTCCTTCCTCAGAGTGTTCAACAACTCTGGTGTGCTTTTCGCTTGCACAATCTCCTCACAGAACTCAAAACATATTTCTCATGCATTGCTTGTGCTTACTCAATGCACTCCTTGCAAAGCCTTTTTCTTAGAGTATTCAATAACTCTGGCATGCCCACCTGGCAATCTTCTGATAGAAATTGAAGAAGATTTCTCACACACTCCTTCTGCCTGCTCAATGAACTCCTTGTAGATCCTCCTTAGAGTGTTCAAAAACATTGGTGTGCAATCCTTGCACTACTCCTTTTAATCTTTATGAATAGTTCTAGGGTGCCCACTTGGAATGCTCTTCTTTGAACTTGAAATAGAGTTCAAGTGCAATCCTTGCACTGGATTCATCGAGTTTTCAACTACTCTGGTGTGCACTCCTTACATAAGCCTAAGATCCCAAAAAACTCAGAAAACTACAGACAGGGAAATCTATCTAATTCATGCAAAGGAAATACAACATGCAACAATGGCATCCATAACAAGCACAGTAAACACATTGAGAAGCAAACATTCATATAAAACACATAAAAACCTCATGGGAAGGAAAAACTGCTCTTTGTATTAATATGAAACATTATTTATAGTGTGTACAAAGCTTGACTGTAATAGAGTCTTCAACTCTTTCTCCTCTCCTCTCTTGAGCTCTCTAATGCTCTCTCTCCTAACTAGTTGAAAACAAATATCAACCACCTTTACTGGGAATGTATTCCATTGATTTGTACAAGAGGGGGCTTCTCTAGATTTTCCTCCAGCTACCTACTCTCATTAAATTTACATTCAATGGCCATCTAGTATGAATTAGATCTAGGTCCACCTACTATCATCCATTAAAGGTGACTCTACATCCAACCTATACAATACACATGGACTCATATTTTGCTAAGCCTTACAGACTTAGATTACATTCAATTACATTAAAAATATTAATTTGGATTCAAAATGAGAGGATTGACGCCTCTCTTCCCTTAGAATTTGTTTCCTCCAAGTCTGTGTATGCATTGTCTTGCTGACTCTTAATGAGGTCGAGTGATGCTCCTGCATGATACTCCCTCATTGACAAAAATCATGAGCTCTTTCTCATGTCTCCCATGTAACTATTTTTAAGATCCTCTAGGGTCCCAAACTTGAATTTGGAGATGTCCATCTGCTCCTCTTCCTTGCTACTACTGTTATTTCCCTGCTTGTGTTCCAGGTTCTCCTCTTATCATATTCCATATGTTTTTGAATGTCTTCTGGGATGATTCCAACATCATCTTCCTAATTTATTCAACCTCCTTGTCTAGCTTATCTACTGGTTGGCTACTCTTTTGTAGTCTTCTCTGCTGCATCTCCTCTTATTCATACAATTCCAACTTAACCTATTGGATTCTCTAACTCTGTGCTATTACCCTTTCTCCCAAGGATTCTATCTCTTTACGCAGATCAAAAAAATTCATGATGTTTGTTTTTCTCTCCTTTGTTGCAAGTTCCAATTCTGCAGTCATCTCTTGTTCATCTCCCTTGTTGAAATTTATGAGCAATTTTGCCAAATGCTCTTCTTTCATTTCTTAGGAGGATTCTAATGTCTACTCTTTCTTCTCCATGATAGTCACTTTTGGCTATCTTTCCTCTGCTGCAACTGCAACACATGTGTTTCCCTCGACTGGGCTACTCAGCAGGAATATCCCTAATCCCCAAATCATCAAAATGCGTTTTTGATCCTCCTCTATCAGCACTATTTGATGATATTAACTGTCCACTGAGTTCTTGAGAGTCTTAAACAATGTCTCCTCCTCCTCCTTGCCCACTTGGAAACCCAAGGTTTCATTTGTCCCTGCTGGAAGTCATTTATATCTTCAACTGATCTCTGCTCATTTCTCACCTAGCAATCAGAATTTCCATATCTGCTCTCTTGGGAGTTTACTAGATCTTCCATCGATCTCTTATCATTTCCCTCCTAGAAATATGAACTTTCATCTCTGCCCTCTTGGCAGTATGAGATATTCAGTTGATCTCTATTCGTCATCATCACTGAGGTTCCTTCCAACCTCTTATTCACAAATGGAAACCATCTCCTCTGTGGCACTGATATTTTCATCATGACTCAACCACTTCCTCAATACTTGCTTCTTCCTCCTGGAAACGAACTCCTAGACAAGACACTTTTCATTCTTATCCATGGGCCATTCATCCCTCTAACCTCATTTTTCTTCTTGTTACATCTTCATCATCAACATATCGAGCTCCTCTCTAATATCCTTGAGCTCTTGGTATCTCTTCTTTTCTCCACTTCTTTTGGTCTCCTCTTCGACCTTGCTTTTGGCCTTTAGTAGCCATTTTTCATTTTCTTCCTAAGATAAATTATTTCTATGATACCACTTTATTGTATCAGACTAGAAAATGTTTATGGCTCTGATACCACCTGTTGCATACCCCCACCCTCACATGGGTTATGTGCAACCTCCTAGTCTAGGATCGCTCATAAACAAGGAGCTAGATTGGTTCTCAAGACCTTGTCGAGCCCCCAAAATATTACACAACTCCTTTTCTTCTTCACGCATGTCCAACAAAAGACCCACAAGCACTTTTACTAAGCCCCTTTTTTGTTTTAAAATAAGTTAGCTTCAGGATTTATACCCCTTCTTCCAGAAAAAATTTGCATATGACCAAGGGTTGTGACCAGACGCTAACATATAGGTGCTACTTCAGATCTCTAGAGCTTCAGGCTCTGATAGTGTCAACATCACTCCACTCCTATTCCTCTGAACATGCAAACCTTCGAACAAAAGGAAGAAATCAGCAATCCCAATTACTCGTTGATATCTACGGCTTGTCGAGATTCTGGGTCTCCAGATTTTGAGAGTCTTAATAACTCCAATCTATACTTCCTCCTGAATAGCTGAAATCACAGAATGATGAACTAAGGAGAGGATCAACAGTCCCTGTCAAGCGCTGAAATTTATAGCCCACACAGCCTTCGAGAATTCAAGATTTAGAATATTTTGTTCGCTCCAACACTCTATGCTCCCAGAGTGTCAAACTACGAACCCACAGATCGGATGGATCCTTTTCTCCCACTCAATCGATGACTGATAGTCACTTCGCAGCTATGGACTTCGTGGTTTCTGACTGCACCAACACCCAACACTCGCAAAGTGATAAACATCTAAAGGAGAATTTCACCTAAAGGATTTTGGACTTTATCCATAAGGAGAATTTCACCTAAAGGATTTTGGAATTTATCCACAAGGAGATAAGTATTTCATTGGAAGAATGAATCAATATGGAGATTTGTGAATTTTCTTCACACACAGTTCTATATTTATTTTCAGATTATTATCTAACTCTAATTCACAATTTTTTTTACCAAGAACACAATAACATCACCTAGGATGAGAATTTCACTTGAAGGATTTGAGACCTTATCCATAAGGAGAATTTCACCTGAAGGATTTCAGACTTTATCCACAAGGAGATAAGTATTTCGTTGGAAGAATATCTTAATATGGAGATTTGTGAACTTTCTTCGTGCACAGTTCTATATTTATTTTCAAATTATTATCTAACTCTAACTCACAATTTTTTTTACCAAAAACAAAAATTTTCTCTTTAATTTTTTTGAAGATTTTAGATAAGATTTACAAATTGTTTAAATCATGTACTCTTAATTGGAGAGTAACTATCTTAAATTTGTTTAACTGTGGTTGTGTATGTTAATATTTCTTATTGTTTTATTTAATATTTAGTTACGATATATATGTTAATATGTGTTATTTGTTTTTTTATTACTTTTTTTTATTGTTACAAATGTATAAATTATATTTGGTAGAAAATATGTTTACAATATATTTTGTGGAAAAGAGTATGTTGGAGGATGAGACTTAACTCTTTTGGTATGTATGTAAATTTTGTTTTAATCAAAATTTTTGAATTATGTATTATTTCACTTGTTTGAATTGTAAATTTTTAGTTTTTGAATTATGTTTTTTCTGCAGGCTTGAATTTCATGTATGAAGTGATCTATCTTAAAGCGATGGCTTAGAGTCCGGAATTTTGGAATTAAATGTCTTAGTTTTTGTTATCATCCTAAAATGGATGTGGAACTTATGTATTTTACAATGTAACTATTCAAACTTTGATTATATATATATCATAATTTTGGAATTCAAAATAGCAATTTATTGTCTCATATTTGATTTCTCAAAGTTGATGAAAAAAAAATGGCAAAGTTAACTAGTAATGAACTAATTTTTTGTATATTTTTCTTTTTACAATGCATTAAATTAAGCATAAAACTCTTAAATACTTTTATGTTGTGTATTAGTTTAAATGTTTCATTTTATGTTCATTGCGGATTAACAAAAGTATGATCAAACTCCCAAATACTTTTCTGCTATGTAATAATTTAAATGTTTCATTTTATGTTCACTGTCGATTGTCAAAAATATGATCAAACTCTTAAATACTTTTCTGCTATATATTAATTTAAATATGATTCTATTGACATATCATCAAATAATTTTGGCAGAATAATTTTAGCAGATTATATTTATATTAAAAGTATGTATTAATTTAAATGTTTCATTTTATGTTCAATGTGGATTGTCAAAAATATGATTCTATTTGCATATCATCAAATAATTTTGGCAGAGTAATTTTAGCATATTAATTTTATATTAAAACATTTTTTTTCTAGTTACTAATGACCTTGTTGGTTACATACATGCAACTAACCAACAAAAAAAACTATAGGAAAAACTAAAGAAAAGACATGCATATGAGATCTACTAAATAAATTGGTTACATAGATGAACTTAACTAATTAAAAAACTAAAGGAAAGATAGGCATATGAGATTATAGATCCACTTAACCAATAAAAAGAACTAAAGGAGAAACTAAATTAAGGATAGGCATATGAGATCTATTAAATAAATTGGTTACATAGATGCACTTAACTAATAAAAAAAACTAAAGGAAAGATAGGCATATGATATCATAGATCTACACTTAAATAATAAAAAAACTAAAGGAAAAACTAAATGAAAGATAGACATATGAGATATGTTAAATAAATTGGTTATATAGATGCACTTAACTAATAAAAAAAAGAAAAACTAAAGGAAATATAGGCATATGAGATCATAGATCTGCACTTAACTAATAAAAAAACAAAAGGAAAAACTAAATGAAAGATAGTAATATGAGCTCTGTTAAATAAATTGGTTACTTAGATGCAGTTAACTAATAAAAATAAATAAAGGAAAGATATGCATATGAGATCTGTTAAATAAATTTGTTACATCTAGATGCACTTAACTAATAAAAAAAACAAAGTGAAAAACTAAAGGAAAGATAGGCATGTGAGATGTTAAATAAATTTGTTACATAGATGCACTTAACTAATAAAAAAAGCTAAAGGAAAAATAGGCATATGAGATCTGCTAAATAAATTAAAAGAAAAAATTAAAGTGAAATAATACAATAATGTGAACTGTTATTCATCTATTTAAGAATATGAAAAGTCAATAATATAAGAATATGTTGTTGTTTATATATTTAAGAATATACAAACTCCATAGATAGACGAGAAAAAATTGAATTGTCAAACATACAAGATTGTAACATTGCATATCTATTTAAGAATATATGATAGTAGACAACATGTTAAAGCATGCAAAACTTATTTGAGAATATATGGTAGTAGAAAACACTTTAAACATGAAAAGTTGTTGGAACAGGGGAAGACTGGAGGTTCACTCCAAGAGCACACCAACAAGCCCTAGCTACTGGCCCTATTCGCAGCACCTGCAAAGCAGATGCAATCTCACCTGAAGAAGCTAAGAGGGGGGCTGCAGGACAACAATGTCTACAACGAGGGGAATATCAAGTGGATATATCACAACAACAATACAACATTCAAATATCACTTATCAACTAGGTCTATAATGTGCATCTATAGGTTTGATCTAACATAAGACTGTAAATAACAATGTAACAATGACAGATATCCACTCATCAATCACACATATGACAAAAAATATACATGGTTCACCCTCTCTCTAGGGCTACGTCCACAAAAATGTGCTTATGATTTATTAAGGTAAAGCATACAGTTCTTATCTGTGCTTTTGGCTAGTAGATATTATTTCTTCTCTCTCTTTCTCTCCCCTTCCTGTGCACCTAGTTGCAGGACTTGATCTTTGCATACAGCTGAAGATCTCACAATAAAATCCTCTCCCTCCAGAATAGGGCTATAACAACAATATCATACCAATACTCAATGACCAACCCGACCCATGTCCTCTTGACCTTTATTTATACATTACAATCCCTCACTAATAGCCTTAGGTTGAAACCTAGGTGCCAAAACCCTAGATACCAAAGCCCTAGGTGTCTAAAACCCTAGGTCAACTTGACCCACTTTTTACGGGCTTCGCCAGCCTATCTTTCCTTCTTCATCGTCCAATGCTCCAAAGCATTCAATGATGGATTTATCTTCTTGTTGAGTTCTCCACGATCCTTCTTCCTTGTTGATATGTTATCCTTGATCTCTTCATCCAACTGCTTGCTTTTCCAGACTTCACTCCATATTTCCTTCTCTTTTGCTCACTTCAACTCAGTGACAGTTACTGTGTCTCCCACGAAGCTTTCTTTTTACCTTTCCTTCCTTGTTGTTTCCTTCCTTCCATAACCAAGGGCCAACAGGACCCCAACACTCACTTGTGACTCATCCCAAGGCATTTCAGATCTGATCCTCTTGTTTTACTTCAACTTTGGACTGCACACTACGACCCTTTCTTTCTGCTTTATGACTCCTTTCCATCCTTGTGCAGACTATCTTTTCTATGTCTCTTACCCAGTTTCAACTACACTTGGTACCTGAACCCTTTTCCTCATGCTTTTACTAAGAATTGGTAGGTAGTTGGTTTTCATAGTACAACTTCAGCCGACTCCCATTCACCAATCCTTGCTTCCAATTTATCTTCAATGTCTTCAACTATGTAGCTCCTCAATGCATTTTGAACTTCCCAAGGTGTTTGATAAACTTACTGTCATACACCAGTACTAAATCACCTTGCTTGAATGTCTTCTTCCTTATGTGCCTGTCATGATAGGCCTTTTCTCATTCCTTCTGAACCTGATGATGGAATCCTGCAATGAATCTGTCTTATTCCAGTTCAACCACTATGCAAGCCTCTCGTGAATAGTGTTGGTATCATCCATGTTTGTAAATGCAACAATTCTTAGGCTTGGTACTAAGTATTCCATCGGGACAACAACTTCAAGACCATAAACCAACTTGAAGGGGGTTTGCATTGTTAATTTATTGCAAGTGGTTCTATAAACCCAGAGTATTGCTGGTACTCTTAAATCCCAGTCATCCCTGTTCACACTGCAAATATTTGCCAATACTGTCTCCAAGATCTTGTTGAATGCTTCAACCGTTATGTTTGTTTGTGGATGGTAAGGTGTACTCTTCTGATGGTGGACTGCAAATTCTTCAGTCAGGGATTCAACTATCTTATTGAAGAAGTGTGTACCCTGATCACTCATAAGGATCTTAGGGCATCCAAAACTGGTTATTATGTCATCAAATATAAAGCACGCAGTTGTAGTTTCACTACAGTCCTTGACTGCTCTGGCTTCGACCCATCTCGTTAAGTAATATGTTGTAGTAATAATGTACCTTACTCCTATGTGCTTTCCTGGTGGGTTTATAGGTCCCACGAAGTCAATGGCCCACTTTTCAAATGTTTGTAGGGTCATCTACGGTGCTAATGGCATTTCATCTCTTCGGGATGGTTTTCCAATTCTCTGGCATACTCTTTAGCATATCTATGTAACATAGGCCAACAAAGTCCAGCTCACAGAACCTTCTTCACAGTTTATTTCCCTACATAATGTCCTCCTACAATGCCTTCATGAGCTTCTACGAGGATCAGTGGTCGCTCTGTCCTGATAACATACCTCCTTAATATTTCATCTAGTCCCATTTTGTATAGTTGTCCAGCTATAAGTGAAAATTTTGTAGCACACACCACTAGGTGTTTCTTCTGAGGAATTGTATACTCACTTGGATCCATTTCTGTTGACAAGAACTAGACTATGTCTACAAAGTGGTCATCAATATTTCTAATCATGAGCAGTTGTGCATCTAGTAGTGTATCCTCCAAACTGGTAGGTTATTCTCCATGTTCCAACCTTGATAAGTGGTCTGGGCCCTTGTTCATTCTTCCTAGCTTAACTATGAACTCAAAATCATATTCTTGAAACAACAGAAGCCATATGCATATTTACACCCCCAACACTGGCTTGTTGACTAGGTACTTCAGTGTAGAGTGATCAATAAACATTTTAAAGTGTCCTCCCAACTAGTAGTGGTAGAATTAGTGCATACACCATGGCTAGTCCCTCTCTCTCTGCAGTGGTGTAATTAACTTTAGTTGTGGATAGCTTCCTGCTAGAAAATTCTAATGGATGATCAATGTCCCATTCTCCAGTTTGTGCCAGTACTGCTCCTAATGAAATAGAAGATGCATCGACATGCACATGGAATTCTTTGCTCCAGTATAGAAAAATCAGAATGGTTGTTGTGACCATCTTCTTTTTCAGTGTGTTGAAGCTTTGTTGACATTCATATGTCCACTCATACTGGCAGTCCTTCTTCAGTAGCTTCTCCATTGGTGTTGTAATTTGGGCATATCCTTTGATAAATTTCATGTAATATCCAGTATGGCCCAGTGTAGTGCATAGTTGTTTTACTGAAGTAAGAGGTGGAAAATCAACTATAATTTCAATTTTAGATGGGTCAACCAACAATCCCTACCTCCATACAATATGACATAATAACACTCCAAATGGTGAGAAGAAGATGGATTTCTTTAGATTCAAATCAATTTGACACTACCTGCATTTGTCCAACATTATCCTTAGACATTCAATAAGATTTTTCAACAAACTAAAAACAGTCCAGTCATCAAAATATGCTTCTAAACATTTATGCAAAAATTCTTTGAACGCTTCGACCACCACCCTGGAAAAGATGGTTGGGGCATTCTTCAATCCAAATGGCATTATTGTATATTAGTAGGATCCCCACTCTATGGAAAACATAGTCTTATGATGGTCCTCCTTAGCAATGCGGATCTGATGGTATCCCGAAAAGTCATCTATAAAAGAATATACTTCATGGCCTCCCACGTTATCCAACACTTTGTCTGTGAATGGTGTAGGGAAAAGGTCATGCAGACAGGCCTCACTCAACTTTCTAAGGTCCACACAGATATTGATGTCTCCTATCTTATTTTCTTGTACCGCCATAGGGATGATCCACTCCGACTCTTCGATAGGTTCAATAATCCCTGCTTCTAGCATTCTGTCGAGCTCGATCTTCATTTTTTCCTTGTATTTAGGGTTTAGTCTATAAGGTCTTTGCTTGACTGGATTCACATATGGTTTCAAACGTATTCTCATCTCACCCATAGGCCCTTTGATTCCCTTCATATCAGTGAACTTAGTCGGGAACAAGTCCTGATATTCGTGCAATAACTCTGTAATCTTGTCAATGGTAGCAACATCCCAATAATCTCCGACATTGGCAAGCTTCGGTGTCTCCTCTATCCCAATATTGACTTTCTTTATTTTGATTGGTTGTCCTATGAATGGCAGCTCAACTCCTGGTCCTTCCACATTTCGGTGGCCTTCTGTCTCAGTGATGTTTACCTTCCTCAGATTATCATCTTCATCGACATTAATGTTGTAACATCCTTGCAATTTCTGGAATGGAGCGATCCATTCACCCTCTTCTTGATCCAAAGGGAGGCCAGATGCCTCCTTAAATACTTTCTGTCTCACAATCTGTAATTCTTGGTCTACTGAAGGAAATTCACTTTCAAACAAAAAGGTGGTTACAAAATTTTGGATCATACCTTCCTAATCTGAAGTGACAAGGCGTAGCTCTGGCTGAAGGTACCAGTTGATAGGGATCATGTCTAGCATGTTAATGAATCTGTGCACCCATTGTTCTCAAGGAATTTCACTCCAGTCCTATTTGTAGCTTCGCACATGGTATTTTGGGCAACTTCGATCTGTGTACCTCACTTTCTAGCTTCCTACTTGTGCTGAGAACCTCGCTGTCATAAAAGTTCGACATTGTGTCCAGTCTGTGATGTTTCCTTTGTGCATCCCCCACCATCTTGCTGGTGTGGATTTCATGGCCTCATCCATTGCCAAGAGCCTCTGTTGTTTTGGTACACTTGTCTCAAACTCTGATAAGAATTTTTCTAAAGGGTTCAGCCCATCAAATGTGGGTAAGTTACTCACTGTTGTGTCGATCTAGTGAACCTCTCTAGTTTGTCTAGCACATCTTCTGGTAGAGACTTCATACATATGTTTATGCCAGTTTTATAGCACTTCCTATGATTCTGATGAACATGTGTTGTCTCTTCTCCAACTCAGATTCCCATCGGCTGTAGGATTGATATAATCTTGTTGTCTAGTTGTTAGTTTGTAGATGTTTTCCATTTCGTACATGTGGTCTTCTTCTCTGATAGGCTCTATGTATCGAGGACCCTCATCTGGATCTAAGGGTGAAATGACCCTAATGCCATCTCTTTCAAATGTCATACGCCTCTTCTTTAGATCAACAATAGTAGAATTGTCAAAGGCCTAATCAATTCCTAGCAATGAAGGGTAAGGGCAACTATCATCAACAATTTCAATTACCTCAAAATCTGCAAAGGTTCTTACTCTGTCGATGTCCACTAGGGCATGCTCTAATCATCCAAATGGGCTGAAAAATTATTGATTGGCCATGCGAAGCCTGATAGGGGAGTAGATTATCTTGGGTTTCCCCATCAATACCCATGTTTGATTCATTATGACATTAACCTCTGACCCTAAGTTGAGGACCACATATTCTATATCATACTCATCTATCTGAGCATTCAAGTGTAATTCTTTATTTGTCCTTCTCTTCTTACCAATTTGGTGTACTTCCCTATTCAGTAAGGGGTCTATCTTTCCTAGCTCATATTGTTTAACTAGATTTTACAATTCTTGTATAGCTTTCCCATCTTTCTTGAATATTTTCCTTTCCTTCTTTGCATAAAAAATCTGGGTCTTTTCTGCATCTTTTCTGATTCCTGAGTCTTCTGCAATCTTCTCTTTGGTAACTCTATCATGTTCTATAGCAACGCCTCCTCCTGTAATAACAATGACTCTAGGATCACCTTTGCGAGGTTCCTCTTTGAGTAATTGTATTTATGGGTTTTGTTGGGGTCCTCGTCTTTCTTGAAGCTTAGCCAGCAACATAGGGCAGTCCTCGATGACATGTTCGAAGGAATTGCAATAACTGCAGGTTGTGAAAGGGTTTTGGAAGTCCCTCGCTAAATGTCTTGGTTGTGTGTAGTTGTAACAGATTACTTATCCTCGGCCTCAACCCATACCTCTTCCTCGTCCTCGGCCTCTGTATCCACTACAAGAATTGAAACTTCCTCTTCCTGAAAAATTATACTGAGCATTGTTTCCTTCTTAGTGTACTTCACCTTGGAT
The DNA here is from genome assembly GCA_009831015.1 of Picea engelmannii. NCBI lineage: Eukaryota > Viridiplantae > Streptophyta > Pinopsida > Pinales > Pinaceae > Picea > Picea engelmannii. The sequence continues at coordinate 102,266 of ML794850.1, read as the reverse complement.
CTTGTATATGTCTCTTGATCTTTCATGCATGAGGTCAAAAGCCCTACAATCTCTATCATTGTTCCCTATAGACTTACACAATGTGCAGTACAAGTTTGTGGGTGTCTGAACATACTTCTTCATATAATAGAACTCACCAGGGTGATGTTGGTTTCTGCATACTTCGCACCAAGGCAGGTTAACTTGCTTCAAGGGGCTCGGTGCTCCTGAGGCCAAATATTCATGAAATAGGGGACAATTTTATTTATCATGACCTTTGGATTTGCATCTTACACACCATATATCTTCTCTTTTTTTCTTCCCCTTGTCCTTCTTCATATCCTCGACTTGTAGAGACAAACTAGTCAGTTGGCTCAAGATCTGGCTCATGCCTGAGCTAGATTCTCCCATAGGTGTTGATTCAAGCTTCATGGAGATCTCCAAAGCTTATGCCTGCGATGAAATCTTCTACTTCATCAATGGAACTCTGATGTGTGGTAAAATAGCAATGATGAACCATTCTTTGTTCTGCTCATCTGGGATCTTAAAAGTCAATCAGCCTGTTAGGGTCTTGAATCTCTAGTCGAACTCCCAAACAAGTTCGTCTACCTTCTGTTTGATCTCCTTCAGCTTAGTAATAAATTGTGACTCCAAATTAATTTTTTTAAACTCTCAAACCAACACGTTCTTGATCTCATTTAGTGTCTTAGGCTGTGCAAGTCCTTGGAAAAGCTTCATGTACATCTCAGCACACGATCCCTCAACCTAGTGCTAAATTGGTTTATTTTAACAACTTCATCGGTAATATTTTTAATGTTCCATATGGCCTCGTATAGGATCCAGTGTTGATCAGGATCTTTAGATCCATCTCCTCTAAATATATGGAGCCTCATCTCGTCTTACATAGAGCTGCCTAGGTTTCTTGTCTGAGTAGATGTTGAATTACTAGTAATAGTAGTCTGCAGACTCTGGTGATTTGGACTATTATGATTACTTAGCGTTTCCAAAATAACACAAGGATTGATATTATGTACATCAGTGGTATGCACAGTTCTTTATGTTTCTGGCTCATTCTGGCAAAGTTCTTTAGCTTCCTCTTCCTCTGCTTTGGTGGGTTTTGAATTTTCTTCGTCTATCAGATCTGCCTCTTCTCCATTGTAGAAACCCTCTTCTTCCTAGTTTTTCTTGAATAGGTTCTCAAGGTGAAGCCATCAAAATACTTTCCCACTCCATGTATTTCCAACTTCTGTGTCATTTTCGTTCTCCGAATTCTTGAACATTAGCCTTTTCGGATCCAACCAATCTACGGTATCTTCAAGACGTTCTTTTCATGCAACAACATCTTAATTCTTAGCTTCACAAATTGTAAATATTTTCCTTTGGGTCCTATATAGGTGGATATTGGTGGCCACACACCTATTCCACTTGGACCCCCACCATTTCTTCTTTTAGTTTTTCAGTTTCCGCACAGTTTACTATTTTTAGCAGTTTTTCGGGTCCTAAACTTCCAGAGCCGTTTTGAGGCCTTAAACGATGTTTTTTTGGGAAAACAGGGAGCAACATGGATTGTAGATCATCTTTATCACCCAAAAGTTGTAGTCCTCAGATATATCTTTCTAACGAGGTATGGAATGCGTCAAACAAAGATCGTATGCTAAAGTTACATCCCCGAGAAGTTGATGTACCAACTTACCCAAACGGGGCCCATAGTCTTGGCGTTTCATCTCCTAGGGTTAGGTCTTTGGATGTTTAGGGTTTTCCATTGTTTCTCAATAAGAATAGGCCTTCGAGCCTCATTGTAACACAGTTTAGAG
>ML794850.1:48954-89450 GCA_009831015.1 Picea engelmannii | reverse complement strand
TTTTGTTTCCCATGACTTTTATAGTTATCTATAAAAAATATGTTCAACAAAGACTTCACCTTGAAAAAATGCTCAACATTTATCTTTCAACATATAAATTGTTATTCCAAAAAAACTTGAACAAACATCAATTACCTTATTTAGAAAAAAACAAAAAGATGATTCGAAAGTTTGTTTAGGTGCTCTAGAAAACCATCATGTATCGATATCGATCCTTCGATTAAGCCTATGGAATAGAGGGAAGAAACAAATAAAGAAAAGAATACAACTGTAATCCCTAATAGAAATGCTTCGAAATCCCTATCCCCAAGCTCATATATGTCTGTCCGTCCGATGAATTGTGTTAAATGTGTTCAAATGAAAACCTATTTATACAATTTGGTGCGAAATTAAATGATACGCTGTGTATTTTCATTTTTTTCGACCGACAAAATTCGCTCAACAGGCTTTCAGCCGAAAGAAGTTTTTTTCGATCGAAAACCTTGGAAACTGTTCAGTTTTAATGGTTTACGTTAGAATTTAGTCTTTCAGCTGAAATATTATTTCGACCGAATACATGAAATTGGGACTGAAAAAACAACCCAGAGAATTTCCCCAAGCTTACTTGAACTTTGGAGGTTGTGGACTCCTGCAAATACTGAGAATTTGGTTTCGAAAATGACACCATCATTTCCAAAATTGAATTTACTTTCAACACCTATAATGTTTTTTCATTTTCTTTATTTTTATCTAATTTTTTTTTATTTTTTATTTTAAATCATTGCATAATATGTTCAGCAAACATTATGATTCGGTGAAATGAAATATCGGTGTCTCTAAAAATATACAGTGAAAAATTTAGAAAAAAATATATTCATATTCCTTAAACTGTTATTTTCAAAAGGGTATATTTAGTTTTTAGTTTAAAGTAAAAATTAAGATAGATGCAAGGTGTAGAAAAACATGTGCTTAAAATCTACAACGTTTTCAGCTTGGTCAACTTCAAAAAATTCTAGAAATTATAATATTCATCCCTTAGATTCAAAATTATAGTCATAATAAAATAGAGTCTCTGTGGATTGTTGCAGTGTATTTCATTTCTTAAAAACATAAGTTTAATAATAGATACATTGTTGTAGGAAAAAGTAACTCATTATCATTCCTTTAATGTTTAAGGAACATACTGTTAAAGAATTGTCAAAATGAAATATCAAATCGTGATAAAAAAATTGAAAAATAGTCATTGGAAAGCTAACAAAATTCTTCACAAGTTTTGTTTTCACTGTAAAGTGAAATTCTAAATAAAAAAATATACTTTTGTATGCCGAAAGTTGAAGAACTTGTGAAAATAAAGTTTTTTTTCTCATAAAACAAGCAAAAGTGTAACCCATCTTCATGATTTCACCCTTTATCTAAATTGGATACTCCATCCCTCACCCCCAGGGTAGTTCACTCTTTGCAGTTCAGGTGGGCAAGTAGTTGATGGAGGTGCCTAGAGAAAGTAGTTGATGGAGCTAGATAGATTGGTTGTTCTTGAGTTAGCAGTTGAGTTCAGAAGGAGAATAACTCATCAGGGGTGAGGATAGGGGGTGTTCACCCATAAGGTGTTCACTTCTGATGCACCTAGACCTAGAACTTCTCCTGTATCTATCTTTGTCTCTACTCTTTCTTGCTTTGATGTTGGTGCAGGTTCAATTCGGGAACAACCTGAGCAATCAAACACACCTCGTTTCATCATTCTATATTGTTTCTTTCCCTATATATGGAAAAGGGTTACTTCATAAAGAATCATGGATCAAGGTGAACTATACCTATTGAAATGGTGATGAGTGTGTGTTCGAATTAACTCATATGCTCCACTCATTAGGTTGTAAAGTACAGGTGTCCATAAATTCCTTCATGGGAACTAATGATTCATATCACATGGGAACTAAATAAAGTTAGATGGTTTTCTGACATTACTGCTAAAAGAGAAATCTTTTAAACACCTAAGAATTCTCTATTTATAGGGCAATTCTGCATCTGATCCAGATCGAGACCCATAGTAAGGAGGGAAATAAGAAAAAACTATTATATAGGATGAATTATTCGCACTGGGAATGTATGAATTTTTTACAGTTAGTAACTTGAAAGTATTATCAAAGTAGATCTATATATTTATTTGCATCTGGTTTCCCTAGTCAAATGCCCATGCCTACATCTGGTTTCTCTAGTCAAATATCTTGTAATCGCTTCCAGAATTACATTTATCATTTTCACAGTCCAACGTTCCTTAAACCGAATACCTGTATGTATATATTCACAAGCATGGTAGAAGTTATAAATAACACAGTAATAATTCTATTTTATCTTAGCTTAAAGGTATATCCCATGTACCTATAACAATTAACACAATAGATTTCTTAACTTTACTCAATGACTAAAAATCAAACTGTAAAGGCTCATTCTACAATTCATTTCATTCTTCCATCCATTAACCAATAAAACAAATCAACAAGGAATAAGTAGAAGTACATATATGAACAAGGCGTTGGGACAACAAATGGAACAACCAAGTTCCACCCAACCATAGAATAGAACAACCAATCTACTTTCTCACTTCACCCCCTAGCTTGACCATGAATCCATGAGGGTGAACCCCAAAGATCCTCTTTCACTATAGTCCTTTTCAGATCATAAATTCTCCTTACCTCACACTCAGAACAATGCTCATAACAACAAGTGATATTATTTCCTAGCATATTAGGCAGCATCCTTCCTACTCACATGTGCTCTATATGAAAAAGCATCTTGTGCCTAGGTCTTTTCCCCTTTGGGAATTTTCGCATCTTTACAAATCCTTGATTTTCAGGGCCTACTAATGCCCAACTTCTCCATTTTCCACTTGTAAAATTTAGTCTTGAGGTAGATCAAGCCTGTTCCCCACTCATGGAGTCATGGTCATCTGATTTTAACATAGCTATTCCATTTGTCCCTCAACAATTAATATAAAAAAATATTTTTCTCTTACAAGTGTCATAGTCAAAGAGTTGGTTGGGAAAATCAAATCGTTGCCCAACAATCACAATAATTAATTACAATTAACCAAATTCCAAATTCGGAATTTCCATAAATAACAATAATTTTTTGAATTTGAATTTGCCAAAAATGGAAATAAATTTCTAAGTGCATACAGACTTTAATAATAATTTATTTTGGGGGATATTACAAAAATCCTTCCATCTACTCCACAATATCACAATCAAACCAGCATTAACCAATAATATAATAATAAAAAAAAACATAAACATAGTTGCGCTTAAAGGTAAAGTATTCAAATATAAAGGGGTAGGATCTCCAACTAGAAAAATATTCAAGTTAAATCATAACACTGATATAGATTTAAAAGACAAAATATTAAAATTATAGGATGAATATGGTTAGTTCTTCAAGCTCACATACTTTTACTTCAAAAATAAATGATAACATAGTTTAAAAATCGAAGCTTATTATTCTTACTTAGTTTCAAACTGTAACGAAGCTCCTCGTTATGAAGACAAACCTCGTATAACAAGTGCAATTTTTTTTTTTGTGCGTGTGTGTGCGCATGGGTGCAAGGATAATAAATACATTCGACTCTGCGTTGCCATACGACGATGAACATGATGCATGCAATGCGATGACAACAAAAATACCTAAGATGCACATGAACCTCTGGAAGCAATGAATGAAAATCAACCAACAAATAATAAGACTCACTACCCATCCATCCTACCCTACAATGGTTAGGACCTCCAAGACACATAAGCAATTCTCAAGCCAAGGTTCCCATTGATTTTAACCATTTAAGGTCTCAGGGCTGGCTACTGTTCTGAGGAACATGGAGGTGTCTACATCCCGCCCGACACAGGCAGACCAAGCACACAAAGTTTACAACCCAGTACAACATTACTTAAACAAGGGCTACCATCTATATGTGTCTTAAGGCCATTCCAATGCGCAACTTTAGATCATAATTCGTCATCAAGGTACCCTCTGAAACAACATTCAAGGGACTTTATTGTACAAGTCTGAACTTCGACTGGTTTAACATTTAACAAGAAAATTACTCATTAATTATAATCGTAAATATAATGATTAGTTATAATTCTCAATGAACGCAATAATTAACATTTAATCTTTAATTATAGATCAATAATTAACGAAATATCCTAAAATCATTTGATGCAAACATGGTAAAATTTACATGAGCATTCATTCAATGATCTAAACTTATAATTCGATAGACAATAATTAGGAACCAATAATTGTCTCAACAACGCAATGGTCATAATCCCTAATGAACACAATATTCAAAATCGTTTATCGCAAGCATATAAATTAATATTAACATTAACTCAATGATCTAAATTTATAATCGATAGCCAGTATTTGAGAACCAATAATTATGCAACCTCCAAAACAAAAGCAATGATTTCCTGGTGCAAAAACTGTAACTTAATTCAACAAGCATCACCTCTTTTCATGGTGCCTACTAATTATTAGTTCCCTTCAAGGCACATGGGCACACCATCATAACATCAATTGTAGGTATGCAATTTTTTGGAAATATATAATGCTTGAAAATATTTTATTTTATTTTTACTTAAGAGCTTACCCAATTTGCTGTAATTACCATAAAAAATTTAGCATCAATACTATCTATAAATAATTATCCTCTCTATCTACTAGCCCTTAGCCTTAAATGAGGCATTGACTAATTAAGGCAGCTTGCTTTTATTACATACTAACTGAAATAAAGTAATTTCTTGTTAGGAAATGTTATCTGAAAGGTAAGTTGCCTTTATCAAAACAAAGTGGATTGCCATTTTTAAATACTAACGAAATGAAGTTGTTGCGGCCATGAATATTAACTGGAAAAATAGATTGCTTTCATTTAAAATAAGATAGATTGCTATTTTTACGGACTAACATAATAAGGTAGTTGTTTCTATGAAACATTAACTAAAAAGTAGATTTCTTTTAATGAAAAGAAGGTATATTGTTATTGTAAATACTAACAAGTAAAGTAGTTGTTGTTATAAAGTAGAATGCTTGATTAAAATAAAGTAGACTGCTATAAATAGCCAATTTGGGTAGCTAGCTAATGTTGTTATTGTTAACTTTAATAAGTCTCATCTGGTCAACATTTTCTGAGTTAAGTCACTCCTCCATATCCTGGCCATTAGATTTAAAGAATCATTATCTAAGATAAAATAGGGGCTACTATTAGGTAATGAATACAACAATAATATGGCATTTAGTAACAAGACAAAAAAAATCAATCTTATCAATTAATGTAACGCTGTCATCTCTTGTTCCAGACATTATGTCTCCTTCTATTCCTTATAAGGGCGGTTTAAAGGTGCATTGATGAGAGGTTGCACCTGGGATCCATTGGGATGGCTGAGAATAGCAATAATAGCTGAGTAAGGAGGAACACAGTCCACCCAAATGACCATAGTAATAGAAAACAGCCACAATAATATATATAAATGCCCACATCAATACAAAATGCCCACAGTCAGATATAAATGCCCACAGTCATATATAAATGCCCACATTAAAACAAAATGCCCACAATCATATATAAAAATGCCCACAGTCATATATAAATGTCCACCATAATTTATAAACGCCTACAACAATACAAAATTCCCATAGTAATATATAAATGCCCACATTATTACAAAACGCCCATAGTCATACATAAAAACGCCCACAATCAGATATAAACACCCACAATCATATATAAATGCCCATATTAAAACAAAATGCCCACAGTCATATATAAAAACTCCCACCATAATTTATAAATTCCTACAGCAATACAAAATGCCCATAGTAATATATAAATGCCCACATTATTACAAAACGCCCCCAGTCAGATATAAATGCCCACAGTCATATATAAATGCCCACATTAAAACAAAACGCCCATAGTCATATATAAAAATGCCCACCATAATTTATAAACACTTAAAGAACACCAATAAGAAATTGTAGCCAATAGTAAGAGAATGCCAGAGCCAAGGATAACTCATCGAAAGGATTGCGGTGTTATAATAATCTATGCGCAGAAAAAAATAACAAGGAAACAAGATGATTCAATAATTAGACACATCAATCATCATCATAAAGATTCATATACAACTTTAAACAATTTTCCTTTTATTCTTAAACAAACAAACAGACTTACGTACCTATGACCGACGACGAATAACCCGAAGATGTTACCCCGCACTTGAGCTCCTTGTCGCTCTCGCTCGCCGACCGGCAAGACCTCACAGGTACCTCCCAGCGAGCGCTAGGGGTACTCTACTTCCCCCTTATCCCCCTGAGCTGCAAAGGGGCCACACACTGTATAGATGGTACGTCTACCTCCCAACTTGCCTCGCAAGGCCAAGCTACTACTCCTATCCGAGCTGGGAAATCCCAACTCCCCACAAGTAATCAGTCAATTCACAAATCCAACAGCATAACATTACGCTAACAACCAATCCCCTTCTTCCTTCTCTTCCCTTTATTTTATAGAGTTTTTAGAACTTCCATCTTTCCCTAAATCACATTTAAATTAAGTTTTAATAAAAATCTTCTAATTATTCTCCTTCGCACAAGTGTCATCCATCACCTTCTTTCCTCCAATAATTATTTTCTTTAAATTAAATTTTTTCTCATTTACCTCACCCACCTAGAGTTGCTCCTAAATTTACTCCTCGGTGTTCCTAGACTCCCTTATAGGTTTAAATACTTTCCCTAAAATGAAGTTGCTAATTTACTTCAAATTAGAAGCTTCTTAATTGCAGATTCTTTACTATGTTGACCTCGATTTTTACCATAAGTTCCCCTCTTTCCCTTATTATGTTTCCCCCATTCCTTAGTTTCCTAATTTTTATTATTCCCTTCTTTCCCCTTTTTATTAGAGCCAAAATTTTACTTGTGCTATTTAATCTTTTCCTTTTATTATTAATTTAATATCTTTTTACACTTTCACAAGTTAAATAATTTATTTCTTCTTTACCTTTGATATCCACGGATTTTAATTAAGTTCTTACTCTCTTCATTTTACCCAAAAAATTATGAAGTCCACAACTATTACTTAAGTGGTTTTTAGTTTAAAATTTATTATTTTATTTTTATAAGGTATTTTTCTTAAGGGTAGACAATATTTTACCCCTAGCGAAGTTTTAGACTTAGGACTTAGATTCTGAACTAGGCGACATTTTAGTTAGGGAAGTTGTTTTTAAAATTTCTTAATGAGATATTAGTCTTAGGCCATCTAGGTTCGTTCCTTTAACATCATCAACACGACGTGGCCTTTAGGACGCACTACATGCTCCAAGGGTGCCACTCGCCTCTAGTGTTTCTTTTGCACGACGTGCCCTTCAGGACGCACCATGTGCTCCAAGGGTGCCACTTGCCTCTTGTGTTTCTTTTGTGCAACATGCCCTTCAGGATGCACCACATGCTCCAAGGGTGCCACTCGCCTCTTGAATGATTGGTAGACATCAATAACCCCTGGAGTCAACACTCCACTAGGTGAACTTGTGGGAGACTAAGGGCTTGTAAGGAATAAGGCCCCCACCTTATTGCACACCCTTTAGAATCATCGTGAGTGACTGTCGCAGTCTGCCCTCATGGCATTGTGGGTCCTCTCGAACTAGGTAATCGTTAACCTATAGTTCGAGCCATGATAGGAGTGATAGTAGGCTATGGCAAGGCTACTATCCACACCTCTCCCTCAACCTCTCTGGTAGTCATGTGTGGCCCCTTTACTCCATATGTGAGTCTGGTCAGCAAGCTATCGTCAACCTGCATCATCAACAATCATGTCAGAACATGTCCACATCATATCATCTAATCAAATGTACTGAAATCACAGTAAAACAATCAAACCCCAATAGTACACTCCCTGACTCAATCCAGAGTCCAAGGGGTTTTGTCGATGCCTCTTCATCCTCAAGGTCCAAAACCTTGCACACTCAGTAAAACAGTGTCAGTAGCACCTATCTATGTCAATACAGTAAACCATCATGTCATCTACCATAATGCAACACAATCAAGGACAAATGTTTTAATATCATAATAGTCCGGATCACTTGCGAGCAAGTGTCCTCAAAGAATAAGTTTTCTCAGTGTGCTAGAGCGGGATGTTACATACACCCCCTCTTGGTCTAAACTTCGTCCCGAAGTTTCTCAGTATAAATGACGAAATAAGTGTATCATAGTATCATATGTCTATCTATCAAACAAAGAAGGAAATTGTTGGTGCATATCATATGCGTTCTCCCAGGTCGTTGAGTGTGGACTATAATTGTCCCACTAGACCTTGACCTGATCTACCATTTGACATCGAAACTGTCAAACTCGGTGATCTAATATGCAGACCGGCCTAGTCATGAGCACTCCCTCATCCGATACCTGCAAGGAACTCATGTCAATCACATGTGTAGGATCACTAATATAATGTCTCAAAACAGATACATGAAAAACATCGTGCATACGCCTCAAGGAATGAGTCAAGGCTAGTTGATAGGCCACAGACCCCTTTCTCTCCACAATATCCAAAGGTCCGATGAACCTGGGAGAGATTTTAGCTCCCTTTCCAAACTTGATCGAACTCTTATGCAATTTAACCCGCAAGAAGACTCGATCGCCGACCTCGTAACTACAGTCGACTCGGTGTGCATCAACATAACTCTTCTGTCGATCCCGCACTTCTTTAATCCTTTGTCTTATGGTTTTCATTTTCTCTTCCATTTCTTGGATCTCTTATGGTCCCACTAGGACCCTATCCTCAAGCGGATCCCAACTCAAGGGAATCCGACATGGTCGCCCATAAAGAAACTTGAAAGGCGCCATTTTAATGGTGCTCTGGTAACTGTTGTTGTAAGCGAACTCTACTAGTGGCAATAATTCCTCCCAATTCTTTTGTTTATCCATCACGTACATGAACAACATGTCTTCTAAGGTTTGGTTCATTCATTCAGTCTGTCTGTTAGTCTCTGGGTGATACGAAGTACTAAAGTTAAGTTGGGTTCCCAAGGCCTCTTGGAAACTCATCCAAAATCATCTAGTAAACACTGATCCTCGATCGAATATAATCCTCTTAGGCATTCCATGCAGCCTCACAATCTGACTAATGAAAACTCTAGCTATGTCAGGTGCCTGATACGTCATACACACAGGAATAAAGTGAACACTCTTTGTCAGAGTCTCTACTACTACAAAAATCGAGTCATGTCTCCTTACCGTCAGTGGCAATCGAACAATAAAATTCATCGAAATAACCTCCCATTTTGATTCCGGAATGGCTTGTGGTTGAAGTAATCCTGGTAGGTGTTTATGTTCAGCCTTTAACTGCTGACACTGTAGACATCTGTCTACATAGTTGACTATGTCGGCCTTCAATCCCTTCCAGAATAATAAGGGTTTAAGTTCTGCCCTCATCTTCTTGACCCTCGTGTGAGCCATGTAAACTGATCTATGATCCTCGCTCAGGATCAACATCCTCAACTCGTCGTTTGGCGGTACGTAAATCCGACTTTTAAACCTCAATAAACAATCGCTATCAAATGAAAATTCCTCATATCGTGGTACCGTCATTGTGTTTTTTCCGATAAAACCCTCAACCTCCTTGTACCAGTCATCGTCACGCTGTAAAGTGAGAATATTCTCATGTAGATTCATCTAAAGAGGCAACACCAAAAAGATGGGTGGTCTCCGACTCAAAGCATCCGCCACTCAGTTCACTGTTCCCTTTATGTAAGTAATCTCAAAGTTGTACTCTCTAAGCATTTCCGACCAACGTCGTTGTCGTGCGTTCAGGTCGTTTTGCGTAAAAATGTGTTGTAGTCTACAATGATCAGTCTTTAGTTCAAATTTTCATCTAACAAGGTAGTGTCTCCAAACCTTCAAGGCATATATGATGGATAATAACTCCAAATCGTGCATCGCATATTTCTCCTCATGCCTTCTTAGTTTCCATGAAATGTAAGCAATCACTCGTCTGTCTTGCATGAAGACTTCGCCTAAACCTTCCTTGGATGCGTCAGTGCATACCAAGAAGTCTACATCCATGTTAGGGACCTTTAGTATCAGTGCAGTTCTCAACAACTCCTTAAGCCTCCGAAATGCTTCCACGCAGTTCTCGTTCCAAACAAACTTCTTGTTTTTCTTCTACAATTCCGTGATCGGATTTGCTATCTTCGAAAATCCCTCGAAAAACCATCAGTAATATCCTTCTAAACCCATAAAGCTACGCACTTGCATGACATTCGTCGGCACAGGAGATTCCACAATAGCCTCGACCTTGGCTGGATCCACAGCGATACCTTCGCCGAAGATGACATACCCTAAGTAGTGAATCCTCGATTGATAAAAAGAGCATTTGGAGAACTTCCCATACAATTTTTGCTCTCGCAGACACTGTAGTACCAAGCGCAAGTGATCATCATTCTCCTTTATCATACGAGAGTAAATCAAAATATCATCTATGAACACTTGGACGAACTTATCCATGTACTCACAGAATACCCCGTTCATCAAACTCATAAATACTCCTGGGGCATTTGTCAGTCCAAATAGTAAAACAGTAAACTCGTAATGTCCAAACCTCATCTTAAAGGAAGTCTTAGGGACATCATCCTCCTTGATATGTAATTGGCGATATCGTGATCACAAATCGATCTTGGAGAACACCATCGTACCCTTCATTTGATTGAATAGATCATCAATTCTTAGTAAGGGATACAGGTTCTTGATCGTAGCCTTGTTCAGTTGACAGTATTCAATGCAAAGCCTCCACGATCCGTCCTTATTTCGTATGAAAATAATAGGTGCACCCCACAGTGACACACTAGGACGTATCAGTCCCAGGTCTAGCAACTCCTTTAGTTGAATTTTCAACTCTTGCAACTACGGGGTCGACATCCGATAAGGCATTCTTGCTATCGGTTCGGTCCCCAGTTTCAAGTCTATGGTAAAATCCAATTCCCTTTCTGGTGGCATCCCAGGTAACTCCTCTAGAAATACGTCCATAAACTCCTTCACCACCAGAAGGTGCTCAAGACCTTCCACTACTGCCTTCTTGTTTAGCGCAAGGATCGCATAAATCTTGCACCCCTTGCGCATACTCTTTTGTAGCTGTAAGGAAGAGACAAACCTTAGGGAAACTCCCTGGTTCCATCCTACAATCACACGTCTCTGTCCCTTGTCATCGACCAAGCTCAAACTTTTCGTCTTATAGTTGAGTATCGCCTCATGCAATTCCAACCAATCCATACCAATTACGACATCATAAGATCCTAAGATCATGACGTACAAGTTGGCCCTCATGACAAACTCTCGCAGGTTAAGGGTACAACCCGTAAACTTTCCTCCAACCTTTTGTTTGGCTCCCGATGCCATCTCCACGTAGCTAAAATCATCCTGTTAGACTGCCTTTACCTTAATCCTTTTTAGCATTGCACTAGAAATGAAACTCTCGGTAGCACCAAGATCTATCAAAACACTTAGGGTCTGGTCAGCGATGGTACCTGTCATCTCAAGAACAGTCGATTGGTGCTCTTCCTAGCGGTTATTCACCGCTACATGAATCCGATGGGCCTTGCCCATATCTCCCACGGTAGTGGATCCGGCTGATCTGGATGCTCTAGTCCTCTCCACAAGACAGTCGCGTTGGTAGTGTGGCTCCCCACATGTCCAACACCCCTTCTTCGGTCGAGTAGTCCTGGTACCCAAAGTATACGATGACGGCCACTCGGCCTGGAACCCTGGTATTTTTTACTGAACAGGTCTAAACTACTACTGTTGCGGGTGACGTTGTTGTTGATGTGGTGGTCCCCGATAAGGGGTCCGCTACTGAGGCGACGGTCGTCGGGGTGTAGTGAAAGTGGATCCTCTCTGGAAGCCACGATATCTTAGCGTAAATCTTGCTGGTGTCTAGTGTTGTTGTGTTCCAGATGAACCCTGCCCTGCTGGTCTCGCTAGAGTCCTGGTCTGACCCCCACTGATAAGCTCCTCCTCTGCTATGAGGGCCTTCTGGATGACATCGTGCAAGGTTTGGGGCATCAAAATCCTAACATTTGCACGCAGGCCACCGTTAAGGCTGAACACAAACTTGTTGACCTTATGTTTTTCAGTGTTAAGGTGTGGAGCGTACCAGAGCAGCTCCATAAAATGGGATTCGTACTCGGGCACCATATGGCCTCCCTATCGTAAGGCGTTGAACTCATTGAGTTGACACTCGATGAATTCCTCTGAAAGGTACCTCTCTCAGAACCGTTCCTCAAACAGTTCCCATGACACATCTTCGACGGCCATGTTCAGATGCAGTAGGAGCATATTCCACCATAGAAGAGCACTTCCCTTTAGTTGAAAGACCGCCATGCGAACCTTCATGTTGGAGATATAGTCGCAAAATGAGAAGCACATAGCCATGTTCTCCAACCATGCCTTGACGGCTGCACCATCTGGGGCACCAAAGAACTTGGGAAATTTGACCTTCTCAAGTTCATGGTGAATGCTACCAATAAAGGCTAGTGCGTGTGGTGGAACATCAACGGGCGCTGACGCCCTGGCCTCATCTCTGTCCAAACGAATGATCAGTGCCTTGGAAATGCACTAAAAATATCTCAGCATCCCGATTACATCGCCAACTACTATCTGCTCCTGTCCGAGAACCTGCTCATCTCCCTAGGGGTTAGACCCCTCAGGTGTGGATGCTACTGGAGGCATCATGCCTCCTCCCCTAGCACCCCGTCATCTACCTCCATGGTGTCCTCTAACCATGATTACTTGCACGCACACAAGTCAACCCAATTAGCAACAGTATAATCAAATCATAACAATGAAAGTCGTACCAATCCCAAGTCACGGGTTGAACCTGCTCTGATACCATATGTAATGATGCTCCTCATTATGACGACAAACCTCGTATAACAAGTGAAAATTTATCTTTTTGTGTGTGTGTGCACGTGGGTACAAGGATAATAAATACATTCGACTCTGCGTCACCATAAGACGACGAACATGATGCATGCAATGCGATGACAACAAAAAGACCTAAGACACACATGAACCTCTGCAAGCAATGAATGACAATCAACCAACAAATAATAAGACTGAATACCCACCCGTCCTACCCTGCAATGGTTAGGACCTCTAAGACACATAAGCAATGCTCAAGCCCAGGTTCCCATCGATTTTAACCATTTAAGGTCTCAGGGCTGGCAACTGTTCTGAGGAACATGGAGTTGTCTACATCTCGCCCGACATAGGTAGACCAATCACACAAAGTTTGCAACACAGTACAACATTACTTAAACAAGGGCTACCATCTATATGCGTCTTAAGGCCATTCCAATGCGCAACTTTAGATCATAATTCGTCATCAAGGTACACTCTAAAACAACATTCAAGGGACTTTATTGTACAAGTCTGAACTTCGACTCGTTTAACATTTAACAAGAAAATTAGTCGTTAATTATAATCATAAATATAATGATTAGTTATAATTGTCAGTTAACACAATAATTAACATTTAATCTTTAATTATAGATCAATAATTAACGAAATATCCTAAAATCATTTGACGCAAACACGGTGAAATTTGCATCAACATTCATTCAATGATCTAAACTTATAATTCAATAGAAAATAATTAGGAACCAATAATTGTCTCAACAATGCAATGGTCATAATCCCTAATTAACGCAATATTCAAAATCTTTTATCGCAAGCATATAAATTAATATTAACATCAACTCAATGATCTAAATTTATAATCGATAGCCAATAATTGAGAACCATTAATTATGCAACCTCCAAAACAAAAGTAATGATTTCCTAGAGCAAAAACTGTAACTTAATTCAACAAGCATCACCTCTTTTCATGGTGCCTACTAATTATTAGTTCCCTTCAAGGCACATGGACACACCATCATAACATCAATTTTAGGTATGCAAATTTTTGGAAATATATAATGCTTGAAAATAATTTTTTTTTTTTTACTTAAGAGCTTACCCAATTTGTTGTAATTACCATAAAGAATTTAGCATCAATACTATCTATAAATAATTATCCTCTCTATCTACTAGCCCTTAGCCTTAAATGAGGCATTGACTAATTAAGGCAGCTTGCTTTTATTACATACTAACTGAAATAAAGTAGTTGCTTGTTAGGAAATGTTATCTGAAAGGTAAGTTGCCTTTATTAAAATAAAGTGGATTGTCATTTTTAAATACTAACGAAATGAAGTTGTTGCGGCCATGAATATTAACTGGAAAAATAGATTGCTTTCATTGAAAATAAGTTAGATTGCTATTTTTACGGACTAACATAATAAGGTAGTTGTTGCTATGAAACATTAACTAAAAAGTAGATTTCTTTTATTGAAAAGAAGGTAGATTGCTATTGTAAATACTAAGAAGTAAAGTAGTTGTTGTTATAAAGTAGAATGCTTGATTAACATAAAGTAGAATGCTATAAATAGCCAATTAGGGTAGCTGGCTAATGTTGTTATTGCTAAATTTATTAAGTCTCATCCAATCAACATTTTCTGAGTTAAGTCACTCCTCCATCTCCTTGCCATTAGATTTAAAGCAACATTATCTAAGATAAAATAGGGGTTGCTATTAGGTAATGAATACAACAATAATATGGCATTTAGTAACAAGACAAATAAAATCTATGCTATTAATTAATGTGATGCTATCATCTCTTCTTTCAGTCATTTTGTCTCATTTTGTTCCTCATAAGGGTGGTTTAAAGGTGCATTGATGAGAGGTTGTGCATGGGATCCATTGGGATGGCTAAGAATAGCAAGAATGGCCGAGTAAGGAGGAACGCAGTCCACCCAAACGCCCATAGTAATAGAAAACGCCCACAATAATATATATAAATGCCCACATCAATACAAAATGCCCACAGTCATATATAAAAACGCCCACAGTCAGATATAAACACCCATAGTCATATATAAATGCCGACATTAAAACAAAATGCCCATAGTCATATATAAAAATGCCCACAGTCATATATAAATGCCCACTATAATTTATAAATGCCTATAGCAATACAAAATGCCCACAGTAATATATAAACACCCACATTATTATAAAATGCCCATAGTCATACATAAAAACGCCCATAGTCAGATATAAACGCCCACAAACATATCTAAAAACACCCACCATGATTTATAAATGCCTACAGCAATACAAAATGCCCACGGTAATATATAAATGCCCACATTATTACAAAACACCCATAGCCATATTTAAAAATGCCCCCAGTCATATATAAATGCCCACGGTCATATATAAATGTCCACATTAAAAAAAAATGCCCACAGTCATATATAAAAATGCCTAAAGAACACCAATAAGAAATTGCAGCCAATAGTAAGAAAATGCGAGAGCCAAGGATAACTCATCGAAAGGATTGTGGGGTTATAACAGTCTAGGCACAGAAAACAACAACAAGGAAACTGGATGATCCAAAATTCAACACATCAATCATCATCATAAAGATTCATATACAACTTTAAACATTTTTCCTTTTTTTCTTAAACAAACAAACGCACTTGCATACCTGTGAACGACGACGAATAAACCGAAGACATTATCCCGCACTAGAGCTCTGTGTCGCTGTCGTGCGTCAACCGCTGAGACGTCACTGGCACCTCCTAGCCAATTCTAGGGGTACTATGCTTCCCCCTTATCCCCCTGAACCGGAAAGGGGCCACACACTATCCAGATGGTACGTCTAGCTCCCAACTCGCTTCGCAAGGCCGAGCTACCACTCCTATCCGAGTTGGAAAATCCCAACTCCCCACAAGTAATTAGTCAAGTCACAAATCTGACAGTGTAACGTTACGCTAACACTCGATCCCCTTCTTCCTTCTCTTCCCTTTATTTTATAGAGTTTTTAGAACTTCCATCTTTCCCTAAATCACATTTAAATTAAGTTTTAATGAAAATCTTCTAAATATTCTCCTTCGYACAAGTGTCATCCATCCCCCTCTTTCCTCCAATAATTATTTTCTTTAAATTAGAAATTGTCTMATTTCCCTCACCCACCTAGAGTTGCTCCTAAATTTACTCCTAGGTGTTCCTAGATTCCCTTACAGGTTTAAATACTTTCCCTAAAATGAAGTTGCTAATTTAGTTCAAATTAGAAGGTTCTTAATTGCAGATTCTTTACTATGTTGACCTCGCTTTTTATCATAAGTTCCCCTCTTTCTCTTATTATGTTTCCCCCATTCATTAGTTTCCTAATTTTTATTATTCCCTTCTTTCCCCTTTTTATTAGAGACAAAATGCCAGTTGTGCTATTTACTCTTTTCCTTTTATTATTAATTTAATATCTTTTTACACTTTCACAAGTTAAATAATTTTTATTTTTTTTACCTTTGATATCCACAAATTTTAATTAAGTTCTTACTCTCTTCATTTTACCCAAAAATTTATGAAGTCCACAACTATTACTTAAGTGGKTTTTAGTTTAAAATTTATTATTTTATTTTTATAAGGTATTTTTCTTAAGGGTAGACAAAATTTTACCCCTAGCAAAGTTTAGACTTAGGACATAGATTCTGAACTAGGTGACATTTTAGTTAGGGAAGTTGTTTTTAAAATTTCTTAATGAGATATTAGTCTTAGGCCATCTAGGTTCATTCCTTTAACATCATCAATGCGACGTGCCCTTCAGGATGCACTATGTGCCCCAAGGGTGCCACTCACCACTAGTGTTTATTTTGCACGATGTTCCCTTCAGGACGCACCACGTGCTCCAAGGCTGCCACTCGCCTCTTGTGTTTCTTTTGCACGATGTGCCCTTCAGGATGCACCACGTTCTCCAAGGGTGCCACTTGCGTCTTGAATGATTGGTAGACATCAATAACCCCTGGAGTCAACACTTCGCCCGGTGAACTTGTCGGAGACTAAGGGATTCTAAGGAATAAGGCCCCCGCCTTATTGTGCGCCCCTTATAATTATCGTGAACAACTATCGTAGTCTTCCCTGATGACATCGTGGGTCCTCTTGAACTAAATAATCGTTAACCTACATTTTGATCCACTGCAGGAGTGCTAATAGGTTGTGGCAGGGCTACTGTCCACACCTCTCCCTCAACCTCTCTGGTAGTCATGTGTGGCCCCTTTACTCCATATGTGAGTCTGGTCGGCAAGCTATCATCAGCCTCCATCATCAACAATCATGTCAGAACATGTCCACATCATATCATCTAATCAAATGTACTGAAATCACAGTAAAACAATCAAACCCCAATAGCACACTCCTCGACTCAATCCAGAGTGCAAGGGGTTTTGTCGATGCCTCTGCATCCTCAAGGTCCAAAACCCTGGACACTCAATAAAATCGAGTCAATAGCACCTGTCTATGTTAATACAGTAAAACATCATGTCATCTACCATAATGCAACATAATCAAGGACAAATGTTTTAATATCATAATAGTCTGGATCACTTGCGAGCAAGTGCCCTCAAAGAATAAGTTTTCTCAGTGCGCCAGAGAAGAATGTTACACAAACATGATCGATGTGTACTGTACATTCTAATCATAACAAAGTCATCAATCTTATCATAATGTAAGAAATATTAACTGCAAATGGTGATCCTAAGACCTATTCATTATCACTAAGGATGAGTGTGCACTAGAACTTGGGAAAACCACTCAAGCATAACATCTATTATAAACCATTATTTATACTAATTTCTACCATCCAGAAGCTTTCTAAATAAGTGAGAGATATAGAACACTTACAACAAATTACAAACTGAAAATACATACAAATCAATATTTTACAAATACAATTCTCAATAAAATAATATGACCGACGACGATGAATTTCGAAGCCGAAGTCATTCTTCTGCCATGGTACCTCGCTTGTTAATCGTCGATACCTCATTGGTACCTCCCATTCAACGCTAGGGGTACTTTTCTTCTCCCTTATCCTCCATGAGCCAGAAAGGGGCCACGCAGAAAAATCCAGAGAATAATCTAGCACCCAACATGCCTCGCAAGGTCAAGCTACCATTCTCTCTAAGATGGGTATCCCAACTCTCACAAGTAAAACAGTCAAATATCTGGCAGCATAACTTTACCCATAAACAATGTGATCCGCTTTTCCAATTTACCAATTTCTTTATAGGAGTTTTCTTCATGACACATTCCTTTTGCACTTTTAATTCACTTTCTAATTAATAAATTTTAGATTTATTCCCCCCTGTACACGTGTCACCCTATCAATAGTTGCACAATAAAAATTCCATAATTTAATTTAATTATAAGTCACATTCCCTCACATCTCCTAAATGTGCTCCTTAAATAACTCTTAGTTGCCTTGTATTCTTTTATTCCCAATTTATGACTAAAACCTTTCTAAATTTGTGTTGAGTTAAAATGGGATTCTTCTTTAGTTAACTAGACTATAGATTCCTCTCTATGCTTATACATTGTTTTTATATTTATTTCCTTTTTTATCTTAATTTCCAATTTAGTATTTCTTGCACATAATCATATAATTAAATCTTTAGATAAAATATTTCTCTTTTTAATTCTTAACTTGATATTTATTCATCCCCCTTTTATTAATTTATTATTTAGTTTTTAGAATTCTTACCCTATTTAGACTTAGACTCAAATTTTAAACTAGGCTTAGAATTTTTAAGCGGATTTTATAATTAATAAAATTACCCATTTATTAATGATTTTTAAGTCCGACAATAGTCAAATCAAATTATCAATTTCTAGGAACCTAGGTTCATTGACTCAAGTTTTAATTACGCGACATGCCCTTCAAGATACACTACGTGCTCCAAGGGTGTCACTTGGCTCTGGCTCAAATTTTTAATTACGCGACATGCCCTTCAATATGCACTACGTGCTCCAAGGGTGCCACTCGCCTCTGGCTCAAATTTTTAATTATGCAACGTGCCCTTCAAGACACACTATGTGATCCAAGGGTACCACTCGCCTCTGGCTCAAATTTTTAATTACGTGACATGCCCTTCAAGATGCACTACGTTCTCAAAGGGTGCCACTCGCCTCTAGCTCAAATTTTTTATTACTCGACGTGCCCTTCAAGAAGCACTACGTGCTCTAAGGGTGCCACTCGCCTTTGACTGTTTTTGTAGTTGTCCAACCCCTGGAGTCAAAACTCCACCCCTCTCCCTCAAACTATGGTTTATGTGAATGGCCCCTTTACTCCTATGTGAGTCTGACTAGCAAGAAATCATCATCCTACATCCATCAACAAAACATTTTCAATGATCCATAAACAACATCATAATATACTCGATCATATGTCACATATACATAAAAAAATCATCAAATGAATACAATCCACTCCCTAACTCGATCCAGAGTCCAAGGAGGTCCATTGAATCCATTGGCATCCTCAATCTATCAAGTGTCCTGCACACTCAAGGGAAACTCGTCAATACCATCTGTCAATACATAGATATCAAATAATATAACATTATAATCCATCAACATCATCATAAAAATCCATAAGCGAATAGACAACCATATACTTAAACCAAATCACTTGCACGAAGTCTCCTCAAAGAATAAGTCAATAAAATGTGTTAGAGAGGGACGTTACACTCACATTCACTCATTCTTTTCAATTACGTAAGGAATGAAAAGGAAGCCATGGACTGGATTTGACCAAAGACAAACACTATGCATGAAACCATGACATGGTTTTACTAAAAAACAACTATATTAACAAATAAACATATCATGATAATGGAGTAATTCTTATATCAACACATCAAGATAATGGAATGATAATGGAGTACTTCTTATATCAACACATCAAGATAATATTATGGATATTGAGATCCATATTAACTCTGGATATATCATGAACTCAGAGGGATCAAATCAAATACTTCAAGGTGAAAACCTTTTCTTATTTTTTTAATTTACAATTTTTTTACCTCAACGAACTTGATATCGATGCATGATAGATTTAGAGTTAAGATGGATTTATGCTAGTTCTTTTTATGTGTGTGTGTGTGTGTGTGTGTGTGAACTCCATTTTGAGCACAAAAGGAAATACACATATTCCTCATACTCAACAACATTCCATTAAAATACTTTAAACAAGATCCATCTTATGTCCAGATCTATCACCTGGAGGGATCAAATCCCTCCAGGTGCAAAAATTTTCTCCAGTTTTTATTTTTACCACAAAAACGTTTTCACCTTGACAAACTTGACCCCTCTCGGTGTATGATAGATCAAATACATATTTTGAGTTAAGATGGATCTACATTGGGTCTTGATATATATATATATATATATATAGATTGATAGATAGATAGATAGATAGATAGATAGATAGATAGATATAGATATAGATATTCCGCGTGTCAACTCCATGTCGAGCATGGAAGGAATTACACATCTCCCTCATAATCAACAACCCACCATTGAAATTTTTTCATCGTGATAATAGATCCATCTTAACTCTGGATCTATCATGTGCCTAGATGGATCAAATCCCTGGAGGTACACAACTTTCCTCAAATTTTCCACTCTAGAGAAAGTTTTCACCTCTAAGCCTTTGATCCCTTTGAGTGCATGATAGATCCAAAGTTAAGATGGATCTACGTTGGTTTGTTATATATATATATAGATGAATGTTAAGTATGGAAATAATTATACATATCCCTCATCACCTTTATTTTTTGCACTTTAAAAGGCATACGAAAAACCCCCAAGTACTTCCACTCATTTCTAGGATGGTACCGAAGGTAAACTCTAGATTCATCATAGCAGGTCGATCAACAACAAGGCTCAAAGACACTACAATAATATACTATTTTTAATAGATCAACATGTCATTTGCAGGAATTGAACCTAGTGGAGAGGAGAACAATCATTCCTCCCAACCACTCAATCTAAACCCAGCCAACAAAAAATTATTGGGCATTGGAGTTTTCCTAGTAAATACAATTCTTCCCACTCTCCAACCTGTAAGAGAGAATGAGAGTTCTAGTATCTTTCCATTCCCACACTAATATCCAAAAAACAATAGATTTCTCACATGTACATACACTACCCCCATCTAGAATTGATCATGTGACCTCGAAGGAGAAAACCCATGTTCTTAACCATCAGGCCCACTCAAGCCTTACCACATCTTCATCATCATCTTTCAAGAGAATAAGTAATTTTTTACTTTCAATTGATTTTTACACACATACACATAGTTGAAATAAAATTATTTACTTAAGGTGAACATCAAAATATTTTATTTATGGCCAACATTGAAATCATTTTATTATTAATTATTTTTAAAATATTATGTGTTGTTTTAACCATATCAGCTCTTTTATTTACAATTGTTATATATATATATATATATAGTTGATATTGAAATATTTTACTTAAGATGGAAGTTCAAATAATATTTTTAAATACCATGCGTTAAATCCATGTTAACTACTGAAGGAATTATGCATCACTCATCTCCTATCAATGGAATAGGTATCATTTTACTTCATACACACACAACACACATACATACACACTATCCTTTTACTTAAGGTGAACATTGAAAAATATTATATATCAATGACATAAAAATAATTTTTGTTATTGATATTTTCGTAAATGTCACGTGTCAAATCCATGTTGGAGATGGAAGGAACTACACATCTCCCTCATAGTGAGTTGTGGAATATGTCTTTCGACACAATACCGATTTTCTTACTTTCAATTGCTTATATATATATAATTTTGATATTGAATTATTTTACTTAAGGTGGACATTGAAATGTTTTTTTTTTTAATTTCACATCTCAACTACAGGTTGAGCATGGAAGGAATTACACATTTCCCTCATACTAGGTTGTAGAAAGCGTATTTCGGTATAAAAATCGAATAAAAATATTTATGAATTTCATCATAATTATATATGTGCATTGAAATATATGATAACTAAAGCAATAAGAATAAAATCATAATCATATAAGCACCCATGATAAAATCAAAGAGTGAGCATGTAATATACCTAAAGTATTTTACCTTTTCATATAAAGCATTACTATATATAAAGCACTATCATATATTTATTATATTGTAAATAATCATAAGTCATACCTTTTACCAAAAGAAATCGCTATCATTCCCTATGTTTATTTATATTCACACCATTGTAACTCATATCATATCGATGGATAATAAATATTAGTTATTGATTCATCGTGAAATATATGGATTTGTCGTTTTTATTATGGATGCTAAGTTGAAGTAACATGTATGTTTTCTTCAAGTGGTATCAAAGCGATCTTTTTGCTAACCTTTTTTTAATTTTTTTGTTGATTTGTGGCAAAATTTATCTTGCTAGTGGTATTTAACAAAAAAAGAAGTAAAATTGAAAAAGAATTTTTACAAATAATTTCCAGGATCATGGTATATATATATATATATGTTTCCAATTATTATTAGAAAAAGTGAACATGAAATTATAAAGGAAAGTTTTAGAATTGCAGGAGCAGGTGGGGTTCTATTTGGCCCTAGAGTAACTGTAGAGTTTTCTTTCTCTTGGAATCTTTTCCATGCCACCAATAACCATGCTGATACTTATTCCCTCTTTCAATTGGAACCTATAACATCCATGAGATTATTGTTTTGGGGGACTCTAAAAACACCATTAGGCATTTATAATTGGGCACATTCCCTCAAGATGTTCATTCAAGTTCCATTTTTCATTGTATTCAAATTATCCTTTTTAGCTTTGTGAAGGAAGAGTTCTTGCATATCTTTCTCTATAACAACTTACTTGTATAAAGACAAGAAAACATTGGTACGAAAGGGAAAATGTGGGACCTCAGAATCAATGGGGTTTTAGATCTATTCCCATTCCCTAATGATTCCCCCTCATTTATTAACAATATTTTAGTTTCACCATGTAGTCACCATTTTCCATGGTTACCTCATGAAATCACCAAATCTCTCATCACCTTGCCTTAATTGCTCATGTTCAGACTCTTAGTTTAATCCTCGATCATGCTTTCTCTCTGTCAAATGAGGGATTATCATGACTACCATGGAAAGACTCAACAATATCAACAATCATCACATTAAATGGGTTCTAGGCACGAAGGGACTATCCATTATGGCTCTAGTGTCTCATGTGCAACTTGGGGTGTATGGCTCACATTATTAAGTTTTGATGGTGTTTCCCTAGGTGTTCGCATTGCATTGTTGCAATCCTATTTTATTTGGTATTTTTTCTTTGTTGGTTTGGCACCCTCTATTTCTCTCATTCCCATAGAAAAACGTAGGCACACCAAATCCAAGGTTCTCTTCTCTCAATTCAAGCAAGATGTTGAGATCTCCAAAATTTAACAAATGTCTTGCAAATTATCTTGGGTATCCTCTCTATCTAGGTGATTACCATCCTTGAAATGTTTTTCCAGCATTGCCAGTCACTCAAGCAGCTAAAAGATGAATGTAGTGTTATTCGAGAACAACATGCGGAACTCCTAGCTATCTCTCACTAGATGAAGATATATTCATCTATAACTACTTTCTCATACACAAATTTCTCTCTTAAGGTCAATTCAGAATTCTTGACCTGAATTCCCAAGTACCACGGTCAGAAATGAATGATACTAGTAGGAAGTTTTATTCTCCTCTAAGTTAATCATGTATGAAATGTTTATGTAATTTTTTTAAATAATATTTATTTTATTTTATTCAATAAAATTGTGGCTTAAAGAAAAATTATAAAATGATTAGTTTTGTATTAAATTGAATACTTATATTCAAAATCCTAAAATGAGTGTTGTAGTAAATATGAAGTATTTCTCTCTCTATATATTTATTTAAATATATTATATTTCATGTTAATGATCTGATGTATTAATTATAATAAATATTTGATTTATAATAATTTATTTATTTTTAATTTAAATTCCATCTTAATCTTTATAAAGAATCTATTAAACATTTTAAAAGGATTAAAAATTATATAAAATTAATGTTTAAAATATAAAAACTAAGAATTAATTAACATTTATTTTATTAAATAATTCATTTTCTATTTTTTATTTTTTTATATAATTATCAAGATTTATTAATTTTATTTTATAAACATTACAAACACATATACCACATTTCCCTTAAGTTCCTTGTATAAAGACTTCAAATTAATTAATGTATGTTGATTAATTTTTTATTTATTTCCTTTTTACACATAAGACCAAGATTTATTAATCTTATTTTATACATGTCAATTTTTTAGTTTCTTTTGTATAATTTTTTAATTGTATTTACCATTAGTTTATAAAGAATGAGTAATTGTACAATTAAATTAGTTTATAAAGAATGAGTAATTGTACAATTAAATGAATTCCATTGAGGTGAATGAGTAATTGCATAGTTAAATGAATTTCATTAAGGTGAGATATTTATAAATATAATTTGATGTGATTTTTTATTTAATTTTTCAACAATTTTTAATAACTTTTTTATTTTTAATAGATTCCTCGTATTTATTATAGATAGTATTTACAATAATATTTAGAAAATATCATAATCACCATGATTATGTATCTAACATTTATACAAAATAACCATAAAAAAATAATATTTACAAAATACCATAATCATGAAGATTAACATTCTAACTAACTTTTGTACAAAAGTAACCATGAAAAACAGTGTTAATATTCATATCACTAGATTTTGAAAATATGTTGATTTTTTAACATTAAAAAACAATGATCATTATCCATACTACCATTTTTTTTAAATAGAACAAATTTTAATTATGAAAAAAGAAAATGTGGTAATAATTCTGACAAAGTAGGAAACCTTTTTTATTTTTGTTGTTAAGGGTTTGTAAGGTCACAAATTCAAAAAATCATGATTTTAACCTTTGAAAGAAAAATTGAAAGAAAATGATGATAATATCAAGACCACTTCTCTTTTCTAAATTTATTTAATTTTTTTTTTTAAATAAAATTCAAGGTTTTTAAGTTAAAATTCTTGTTTTGAAAGAATAGTTCTCATCACTTAGGTAGTTGTGCCTTCATACAAATATCTTGGAATCTATATTCATCACAAGGTCAATTTTAAGTATAGTATTGAGAAAATGATAAATGGAGGGTGGAAAAATTATTGTGGTCTTGAAAGCAGTTGTAAATTAGTGGACCTTTGGCTTTGATATAAATAAATAAATAAAAAATATTTCATACTTATCACTCCTATTATCTAGATGTGAAGTTTAGGGATGCAATATTTCTAGAGAATCCTCTAGAGAGATAGAAGAGATTCAAAATAATTTTATAACTTATAATCTCAAAATTAAAGGCAATACACCCAATCCTATCCTCCTCGTAGAACCAAGCCTCAACCTCATTGAGACAATTGCTATGCTTAGGTACCTAATGTACAAGAACAAGATAAATAACGTGGATGACAATAGGTTCCACAAAATTGGTTCAAAAGGATGACATAAGATGTCCAATGATATAAACAATATTATTGTATCTAAATTTAAGGAGAATATGTGGTCCTATAAAGAATTAGAGGATCAAAGAAAATTAAGATACTACAAGGAGGTTGTTAACGCTAAAAGATAAAACAAAATTAAGATATTACAACAAGGAGGTGTATAAATCCCACCAACACAACCACGCCGAAATCCAACTAGTTCAATAACTCATCATCATTATTATTCAAGTAACAAGAGAAGTCTAAATACTCAATCATCCATTCATCGATATTATTCATGGTGCAAGAGAAATCTAATTTCTCAAACAATCATTCATCAACATTCAATATTTATTGCGCGCAAGAAATCTAATTACTTAAGTAAATCATACATCCACATTAATTTCAACGTACGCTAGTAATCTAATTACTTAATTCAATCATGCATCATCATTAATCGAGACGCTCAAGGAATATAATTGCATAATCATGTATACATCATCATTCATTCATAGTGTGAATAAATCTAATTCTATAATCATTTAGGCATCATTAATATTCCATCGCTCAAGAAATCTACTCTTTTAACTGTCATACATCACATTAAACTCATGACGGAACCACTCTATTACAAACATACATCCTTTAAAGAAAGCGATTAGCCATCTATGAATTACTCCAACTAGATTCCTTTCTACACTAACATGTATTAATTTAATTGACACAATTAGCAACTGCATACATTCAACCAAAGTTCATTTATAAATAACAGTTATACATGTAGAAGAGTTAAATATCAAATCAACAAGTACTAGGGCAGTATTCAAAGGTCTCTTTACTTGTCCAATAATACTTATTAGGATAAATCTCTAAGGCAAAACTTAAAGTAGATCATTAGTTATGAGCTATATGTTAAATAATTCTATGCTGCTGTTAGGATTTACATAGAATAATTATTCAACACTTAAAGGCCTTGTCAACAAGATAAAATCTTCCTATGTCACCTTACTTTACTTCATCTAAATTTTGATTTAAGTATTATTACTATTTACTGTCTACTTATACTAACTCACATCATTTCAAGGATATTTAATCTAACCTCAAAGTTCGAGGAGGATTAAGTAGTCCTGCAAATTCTTATTTGATTAAATATATCTCCCTTGACTGATCATTCGCAGATGGGCATGCTTGTGAATAAATACCCAACAATATTTTCTTTTTGTATTTTAAAAAGTGCATCCAGTTGTACGGAAGTAGCTACAGGTAACTATTCCTTTCAACTGCTTAATATAAAATCTAGGGAATGGAATTACGAGTTCCTTCCCTTTCATTCCGACAGAGGCGGAAGGCGCTGAAACCAGATTCCCCTTCAGCCCGGGTTTCGCAGACATTACTGTAAAATTGTTTATGCCTAGCAGTGGTAATTACCGTTGATACCTGCCACGATATATAATCTCGTCGATGACACCCTTTTCGTTAAGAAATGGGTGAATCCAATACTTAGTAAAGAATTTAAATTTTAAGAATTTCTTTCGTAAATCACTAAGCCAATGAAGATACAATTTGTGCGCGATCAGATAGAAGGGACTCTTCAATCAATATGAATGACTTGATCAGACAAGTGACCATATACAGACTCCTAAAGGTACCCACAATTCACTGTTCATACTGTTCAACGCAATGGCATGGTAGGTATAATCTCTTCTCCTTCCACAGGTAGGGGGGGCATGTCACACAGGGTTTAGTCGCTCACTTTGCTATGAAAAAAAAACTAATTATAAATTGTGGTTACACTAACATATGTCATCTCCCTCTCGTTCTCAACCATCCAAATATGAAGGAATGACTTCTTCTGAAAAAACAGTCACGGTGAGGTATATAGTGCTGTAATCTATTACTTCTATTCTTTTTATTTTCAAGCAGTGACAGGTCGCTTGCTTAATTTTCGTTTCTCATGCCACAACAGATTTTATAAGCCCGTGGAATTGGAATTCCAATGCACAAATATGTTTAGTTATAAAGGAGGACGTAATTTGAAACGCTTGAGCGTTTTCCTTGCAGATTATTTGACGAGAGGGCCTTGTCTGTGTGTTCAATAACAACAAGAAGGTGGGTGTGATCTACCTCTGAGTCTCATCATTTCAGTGAACCTCATTACAAGGAATCCAGACGGTAGGTGGAATGGCAGTAATCGCGTGAATTTGAAAATTCAGGACTGTAAAAGGAAATTTTGCTAACTCTCACCAATATCCACGATTATCATCGACCACCAAGGGGGAAACCCACAAGGGTTGAAGCCATGCATTACGCATCCGTGAAGG
The DNA here is from genome assembly GCA_009831015.1 of Picea engelmannii. NCBI lineage: Eukaryota > Viridiplantae > Streptophyta > Pinopsida > Pinales > Pinaceae > Picea > Picea engelmannii. The sequence continues at coordinate 61,650 of ML794850.1, read as the reverse complement.
AACGTGAAGGGAGAAGGGTAGCGAGGAAATTCCTGCCATCTACTCCACAATATCACAATCAAACTAGCATTAACCAATAATATAATAATAAAAAAAATCATAAACATAGTTGCGCTTAAAGGAAAAGTATTCAAATATAAAGGGCTAGGATCTCCAACCAGAAAAATATTCAAGTTAAATCATAACGTTTCTATGGATTTAAGAGACAAAATATTAAAATTATAGAACGGATATGGTTAGTTCTTCAAGTTCACATACTTTTACTTCAAAAATAAATGATAACATACTTTAAAAATGGAAGCGTATTATTCTTACCTAGTTTCAAACATGAAGGATGTTTATTGTACATTCTATTCATAACACAGTCGTCAATATTATCATAATGTAAGTAATATTAACTGCAAATGGCGAGCCTAAGGCCTATTCATTATCACWAAAGATGAGTGTGCACMAGAACTTGGGAAAACCRCTCAAACATAACATCTATTATCAACCATTATTTATACTAATTTCCAGCATCCAGAAGCTTTCCAAATGAAGTCAGAGATATAGTACAGTAAMAACAAATTATAAACTGAAAATACATACAACTCAATATTTTACAAATACAATTCTCAATAAAATACTATGACCGATGACGATAAATTTCAAAGTCGAAGGCGTTCTTCTACCGTGGCGCTCCTGTTCTCTCGCTTTCTAATCGTCGAGACATCATCTGTACATCCATTCAACGCTATGGGTACTCTTCTCCCCCCTTATCACACCCGAGCCACAAAGGTGCCATGCACAAAAATCAGAAGAATAATCTAGCACACAGATTGTGTAACAACCCTCCCGTTTAGTTGYGACAACAAGCCTCACATAACAAGTGAATTGTTTTTTTTTTGTGTGTGTGMGTGTGTAGAACGGTAATAAAGACATTATACTCAACGTCGGAACATGAAAACGAACATGAYGCATGAAACTCACGCGACAACAACATAACGACCTAAGAAGCACATCAAGCATCTGTAAGCAATGGACGACAATCAACCGATGAAAAATAAGAATGACTACCCGCCTGTCCTACCCTACAATGGTTAGGACCTCTAAGACACATAAGCAATGCTCAAGCCCAGGTTCCCATCGATTTTGACCATTTATAATATGAGGGCTCACGACTGTTCTGAGAAACAAGGGGGCGTCTACATCCCACCCAACACAAGCAGACCAAGCACATTAAAGTTTACAAACCAAGTACCAACATTAATTAATAATAAACAACAATCGCCCTCAAAGGGAAGCGTAAGCTAAAAATGAATACGTCAACTATCCAATCATTAATCAAGGCTAAAAGGGTCAATGTCTACGATTTAAATTGACGTTAATTACATATCAATTAACTAGGCTAAATTTAACATAGATTTACAATCTGACAGTAAGTCACCTTCCAATTAGTCGCCAATTTCAAATTTGTATTAGCAATGAAACCATTTAGGAATTCCAATTAAGTCAACATGTTAATTCCATTTGACATTAAGAATGATCTAAATTAATATCTAACAATATATATACAATGGTACCAAGTCATAGTATAAATTCTCGCGAATGATTAACATGATTTAACAAGGTGGAATCCTTAAATGCAATGCTTGTTGAGTCATTAAAATTAACTAAGCCATTTCTCAAGGTAGTTCTTAAGAGCATCATCATTAAACAAGGGAGCCCTTGGCATTATTTCTTGAAATTCCCTTCAAAACGTAAAAAGTGAAAATACTAAAACAAGTGAGATGGTCTAATCAAAACTTCTTCTAGGAGAAATTATTCTTAAGAGAAGGTAATGAGTGCTTACTTTTGATTACAAGGTGAGTGGAACCATTCTAAAATTTAACTTATTGACCAACCCTTTTTAAACCAAACTTCTCTTTAATATTTAATTCCCCTCCTTTGTTAGACTAAAAGTCATCGTTTAGAATCATTCTTTTTCAACTGAACATACCACTTTAGTAAACATTCCATTCCATTTCTCAATTAGATAAAAAAAAAATGGGGCACTCTTTTATCAACTACTCTTGCATAAAGCACTCATTCCCTATCTTAGCTTGCCTTTCGGTCAATCATTGTTGGCAAGAAGTTGAAGACCACTAGTTATGATAAGTGGAGTCACAAATTTGCGAGGAAAAATCGTGAATACAGGTTTAATTTACTGTAATATTTTACTCCAACATTATTCTTAACGCTCCACTGTTTGACTTAGAAAGAAGGGAAATTAACCAAATATCTACAATAGGAGGGGTTAACCCAATTAGCAATAATTATGAACAAAAGGGTTAAATTTAGCATTGTCAACTAAATGGAAAATGTCGATTTCATTCCATAATTTTCTAACTAAATAACTGACAGCAGACTCATCCAGCTCAGAACCCAATGCGCAATTGTTATAAATACAAAACAAATGGACTGAAAGGTAAATCGTTGACTAAGATACTGGTGAAACTATCTGTCAAAAAGATATTGGTATCACTGCAAAAATAATAATGCTTAACGTCAGTCAAGTAAAGGAAAGGGGACATGGTCGTAATTCTGGAACGTAGGGTTAGACACCTGGAAAGCAAGGTATTAAATGAGGTGCAGAAGGTAATGGAGGAAAGCAAAAATGTAGAGGCCCAACAACTTTACCCCAGGCCAATCCAGCAACCACCTTCACTGTCAACAATAATCACTACATGACTAAGGAACAATGCGTAGTTACAAGAAGGAAACTGATTACCTAGACCATATAATCCAGGCCTAGTAGTCAGGTCAGGAAAATTGGCATCTTGTGTCAGGAAATCTTCTGGAATTCCTGATGATCCATAACAATTTCGATGTTACATGAATTGGTATCAGCGTGATTTAGAGAACAGATACCCTCTTGACCGTTGCAGGAAAAGTGGGTTCCCTCCAGAGAAGACTCAATATAAAGATCCAAATTGAGAGACTCATAGACAAATGCTGCCACACTGTATATAACAAACTTCCCAAAGATCCTAAACCTGTAAAGTTGTACGACCAATGAACATAGCATAATTTCATTTGTTTTTTCAGCTATCTAATATGTGATCCAAACATAATTAGCATGGCGTACATTCTGGTTATTTTGACCTAAAATAACATGAGAAGTACTCTGAGAATTTCAAGGTTGCATCATAAGGCGACGATCATCACAGTGAAGAAAGATTCACTGCAAATTATCATATTTGTTTTGTGAAAATAAAGAAGATATGTGATTCTTGTGAAATTATTGAATGTCATGGTGCCGAAATACATTTGAAAATATAAATATGTGATTCATTGACTCACTTTATAATCTCTAATTTATCATGAGAAGGCAGGGACAAAAACGTCTAATTAAATCAAAATTGTGGATCATGTAAGCCCTTCTCACTTACAGTAGTAGGATTCTCCATCAGTTTAATTGGTCTAAGCTAATTTTATTCAGTGTATCCTATAAACGTGGTAAAAAGCACAACCTTATCAAAAGATAAAAATCTATGAAACAACAAATCCATAAAGATCATAGCTAATCATCAAACGTTCAATCAATATTGGTAAAGTTTGGAGGTAAGTCCTCATGTGGATTGATACTGCCAGCTTCTTTAGACTACATGACAATTCCTCTTCTTTATGTTTCTAGGCTGTTCTTTTTATCTCTAGTTTTAACTTCTTATCTTAGACTTTCAAATTTCATAGATGAAATTGCCATTATTTGATTAATGTTGTCTAGATTTCTTTTCAATAGGTTCACTTTATTAAGAATTTTATCCCCGTGAGACCTCCTATTTATTTCCATAGTCATGGCTAAGAGTCTTCATATGTTTAATAGATCTCCATCAGGTTTAAGAGGTTAGTATCCCTACGAACGGTTAACAGGTTCATTCGTCGCTCATCATCCTCACACAGAAAAGAAGGGCGTTGAGATCCATAGATTTTTAATGCTCAGGCGACGACCGTAGATCAGGCTCCTGATCGACTGCTCAGACAAGGACTGAGGAGCTAAGGACGAAAAGCTAACAACAATTAAGGACTCAATCAATCACAGCCAGGTGGTCAAGACATGCAGGAAAACAAAGGCCATAGGAGACAACAACCGCTGAGCTAGGCTAAGAAAAGTTTCATTCATATTTTTACAAACATCAGTTTACTTCTCCATTAAATAAGCAGAACCAAGAATAAGTCCTAATATATTCTATAATACAAAAATAAAAAAGAGTGTACTATTTCCTGATCGCCCCCTCTGAATGACGTTCGTGCACTCTGTGCAACTCCCGCTTGACAACCGACGAGACTTCACTGGTACCTCCCAGCCAATGCTAGGGGTACTCTTCTTCCCCCTTAGCCCCCTGAGCTGCAAAGGGGCCACACACACTATCCAGAGATTTCGACTAGCTCCCATCTCGCCTCACAAGGTCAAGCCACCACTCCTCTACAAGCTGGGTATCCCAACTCCCACAAGTAAATCAGTCAAGTAGATACTTTTACAGTGTAACGTTACACAAAAATAAGATGATCCTTCATCCTTCTTCTTCCTTCATTTTATAGAGTTTTGAACTTCCATTCTTTCCTAAAATATCATTTAATTAAAGTTTTTAAAAATAAATTCCTAAAACTTCTTCTCCATACAAGTGTCACCCATCCTCTTCATTTCTCCATTATTTAATTTCTTTAATTAATTAATTATCTTATTTCCCTCACCCACCTAGAGTTACTCCTAGAATCACTCCTAGGTGACCCCAAAATCCCTTACAGGTTTTAAAGGCTTTCCCTATTATGAAATTACTAATTCAATTTAAAATTAGAAAGCTATTAAATGGTAGATTCTTTACTAAGTTGACTTTTCGCTTTTCCCCTTAAGTTCCCCTTTTTCCCTTTTTATGTTACCTATTTTCCCTAGTTTCCTAACAAAACAAAAAAAAATTCCTCTTTACCCTTTTTACTTAGAACTCAAAAAGGCAGGTGTGAAAATTAACCCCTTTTCCCTTTTCTCATTTAATTAGTATATTTTAATTTATTAAGGTAATAAAACAATTAATTCCCTTTTTAAAATTTTAATCCAAGAGATTTTATTTTTTAAACAATTTATTTCTTACTCCATTCATGTTACAAGATTTAAAGAAGATCATAATTATTATTCATGTGGTTTTTATTTTTATTAATATTATTTTTATTATATTTTTTTTGAGAGATAAAATTTTACCACTAGCATAGTTTAGACTTAAACCTTAAATTTTCGTATTGGACAACATTTAATTAGGTAATTTGTTTTAAAAATACTTAACACGTTATTTGTCCTAAGGCCATCTACATTCATTCCTCTATCATCAACAATGCGACATGCCCTTCAGGGCACACTAGGTGCTCCAAGGGTGCCACTCGCCTCATTTGTTCCCTTGCGTGATGTGCCCTTTAGGATACAGTATGTGCTCCAAGGGTGCCACTTGCCTCTTGACTGACTTGGTAGACATCAATAACCCCTGGAGTTAATACTTTGTTAAGTGAACTTGTGGGAGACTAAGGGCTTCTAAGGAATAAGGCCCCCGCCTTATTGCATGCCCCTTCGAATCATCGTGAGTGACTGTCATAGTCTGCCCTCATGGCATCGTGGGTCCTCTCGAACTAGGTAATCGTTAACCTACAGTTCGAGCCATGGCGAGAGTGCTAGTAGGTTGTGGCAGGGCTGTTGTCAACACCTCTCCTTCAACATCTCTGTTAGTCATGCGTGAACCCTTTACTCCACATGTGAGTCTAGTTTGCAAGCTATCGTCAGCCTGGATCATCAACAAATCATGTTAGAACATATCCATATCATATCATCTATTCATATGCACTAATATCACAGTAAAACAATCAAACCCCAATGGCACACTCCCTAACTCGATCTAGAGTCCAAGGGGTTCCATCGATGCCTCTGCATCCTTAAGGTCCAAAACCCTGCACACTCATTAAAACCGAGTCAATAGCACCTGTCTACGTCAATGTAGTATAAAAACATGTCATCAACCCATAATGCCTCATAATAAAAATCGGGATCACTTGCGAGCAAGTGTTCTCAAAGAATAAGTTCGCTCAGTGCACCAGATTAGGATGTTACATACACCCACTCTTGGTCTAAACTTCGTCCTAAAGTTTCACAGTATCATATGTCTATCTATCAAAGAAAAATGGAAACTGTTGGCGCATATCATATGCGTCTTCTAAGGTCATTGAGTGAGGACTATAATTGTCCCACTAGACCTTGACTTGCTCTATCATTCAATGCCGCAGCTGTCAAACGCAATGATCACTAATATAATGTTTGATACTTGCAAGGAACTCATGTCAAGAACATCCGTAGAATCACTAATATAATGTCTCAAAACAGATACATGAAAAACATCATGCATATGCCTCAAAGAATCAGGAAAGGCTAGTCGATAGGCCACGAGCCCCTTTCTCTCCACAATCTCGAAAGGTCCCACGAACCTAGGAGAGAGTTTAGTTTCCCTCCCAAACTTGATCGAACTCTTATGTGGTTTAACCCGCAAGAAAACTCGATTGTCGACGTCATAACTATGGTTGACATGGTGCGCATCGGCATAACTCTTTTGTCGATCTTGTGCTTCTTTAATCCTTTGTCTTATTGTGTTCATTTTCTCTTCCATTGCTTGGATCGCTTTTGGTCCCACCAGGACCCTATCCTCAAGCCGATCCCACCTCAAAGGCGTCCGACATGGTCACCCGTAAAGAAACTTTAAAGGCACCATATTAATGGTTCTCTGGTCACTGTTGTTGTAAGCGAACTCCACTAGTGGCAAGAATTCTTCCCAATGCTTTTGTTGGTCCATCACATACATGCGCAACATGTCCTCCAAGGTTTGGTTTGTTCGTTTGGTTTTCCCATCATTCTCCGGGTGATATGCAGTACTAAATTTAAGTTGGGTTCCCAAGGCCTCTTGGCAACTCGTCCAAAATCATCCAGTAAACACCGATCCTCAATCGGATATAATCCTCTTAGGCACACCATCCAGCCTCACAATATCACTGATGAAAACTCTAGCTATGTCAGGTGCCTGATACATCATACGCACAGGAATAAAGTGAGCACTCTTCGTCAGAGTGTCTACTACTACAAAAATGGAGTCATGTCTCTTTTCCGTCAGTCACAATCCAACAATAAAATCCCTCGAAATAGCCTCCCATTTCGATTCCAAAATAACATGTGATTGTAGTAATCCTGCTGGGTGTCTATGTTCAGCCATTACCTGTTGACATTCTAGACATATGGCCACATAATTGACTATGTCTGCCTTCATTCCCTTCCATAAGAATAAGGGTTTAAGGTTTTCCCTCATCTTCGTGACTCTCGAGTGAGCCATGTAAACTGATTTATGAGCCTAACTCATGATCAACATCCTCAACTCGTCGTTCGATGGTACGTAGATCCAATTTTTAAACATCAATAATCCATCGCTGTCAAACGAAAATCCTTCAAATCGTGGTACCATCATTGTGTTTTGTCCAATAAAACCCTCGACCTCTTTGTACTAGTCATCATCACACTATAAAGTTAGAATCTTTTCATGCAGATTCGTTTGAAGAGGCAGCACTGAAAATATGCGTGGTATCTGACTCAATGTATCTACCACTCGGTTCACTGTTCCTTTTATGTAAGTAATCTCAAAGTCATACTTGCTAAGCAATTCCGACTGACGTCCTTGTCGTGCATTCAGGTCGCTTTGCATAAAGATGTGTTGTAGTCCACAATGGTGAGTCTTTAATTCAAATTTCCATCCAACAAGGTAGTGTCTCCAAACCTTCAAGGCATAAACGATGGCTAACAACTCCAAATCATGCATCGCGTAGTTCTCCTCATGCCTTCTCAGTTTCATCGAAATGTAAGCAATCACTCGTTCGTATTTCATCAAGACCCAGCCTAAACCTTCCTTGGATGCATCAGTGCATACCAAGAAGTCCGCATCCATGTCAGGGACCTTTAGTATCGATGTTGTTGTCAAAAATTCCTTGAGCCTACGAAATGCTTCCATGCATTTCTCATTACAATGCATCGATATCAAGTTCATATTCTTTTCTTATTTTTTAATTTACAATTTTTTTACCTCAACGAACTTGATATCAATCTATCAAAATACTAAGGGTCCGGTCAGCGATGGTACCTGTCGTCTCGAGCACAGTCAACTGATGCTCTACCTCGTAGTTATTCACCGCTGCATGAATCCGATGGGCCTTGCCCATATCTCCCATGGTAGTGGGTCCGACTGATCAGGACACTTTAGTCCTCTCCACAGGGCAGTCATGCTGGTAGTGTGGCTCCCCACAAGTCCAACACCCCTTCTTCGGCCCAGTAGTCTTGGTACCCGAAGTAGAAGATGACGGCCCATCGGCCTGGAATCCTAGTCTGTTCTACTGAACAGGCCTAAACTAATGTTGTTGCGGTCGACGTTGTTTCTAATGCTTTGGTCCCCGATAAGGTGTCCACTGTTGAGGCATCGGTTGCCGACGTGTAGTGAAAGTGGGTCCCCTCTGGAAGCCACGATATCATGGTGTATGTTTGGCTAGTGTCTAATGCTGTTGTGCTCCAAATAACACCTACCCTACTGGTCTCGCTGAAATCCTGGTCTGACCCCACTGATAAGATCCTCCTCTACTATCAAGGCCTTCTCGATGGAATCATGCAAGTTTTGAGGCATCATAATATTGACCCTTGCACGTATGTTGTCGTTAAGGCCGAAAAGGAACCTGTTGACCTTAAGTTTCTTAGTCTTAAGGTGCAGAGCATACCAGAGAAGCTCCATAAAATGGGCCTCATACTCGGGCAGGATACGACCTCCCTGTCGTAAGGCATCGAACTCATTGAGCTGATGCTCAATGAATTCCTCTAAAAGGTACCTCTCTCGGAACCGCTCCTGGAACAGTTCCCATGAAACATCTTCAATGGCCATGTTCAGCTGTGGTAGGAATGTCTTCCACCATAGAAGAGCTCTACCCTTTAGTTGAAATACTTCCATGCAAACCTTCATGTTGGAGGTATAATCGTGAAGTGTGAAGCACATCGCCATGTTCTCCAACAATGCCTCGATGGCTGCGGCATCTGGGGCACCAAGGAACTCAGGAAATTTGACCTTCTCGAGTTGACGATGAATGCTACCAGTACTAACCGGAGCGCGTGGTGGAACCTCAGCAAGTGTCGACGCCCTGGCCTCATCTCTGTCCAAACGGCTGATCAGAGTGTCGGACATGCACTGAAAATATCTCATCATTTCGACTACATCACCAACTACTATCTGCTCCTGTCCAAGAAACTACTCGTCTGCATGGGGGTTAGACCCCTCAGGCATGGATTCTACTGGAGGCATCATGCCTCCTCCCTTAGAGCCCTGTTGTCTGCCTCTGTGGCATCCTCTAACCATGATTACCTACACATACACAAGTCAACTTGATTAGCAATAGTATAGTCAAATCATATCGAAGAAATCCATGGAAATCCCAAGTCACGGGTTGAACCAGCTCTGATACGATATGTAACAACCCTCCCATTTAGTTGCGACAACAAGCCTTACATAACAAGTGCAATTTTTTTTTTTGTGTGTGCATGTGTAGAAGGGTAATAAATACATTATACTCAACATCACAACATGACGACGAACATGATGCATGCAACTCAAGCAACAACAACATAACGACCTAAGAAGCACATCAAGCATCTGGAAGCAATGGACGACAATCAACCGACAAAAAATAACAATGACTACCCGCCTATCCTAACCTGCAATGGTTAGGACCTCTAGGACACATAAGCAATGCTCAAGCCCAAGTTCCCATCGATTTTGACCATTTAAGGTCTCAGGGATAGCGACTGTTCTGAGGAACAAGGAGGCTCTACATCCCGCCTGACATAAGCAGACCAAGCACATTAAAGTTTACAAACCAAGTACCAACATTAATTAATAATAAACAACAATCACCCACAAAGGGAAGTGTAAGCTAAAAACGACTCAGTCAACTATCCAATCATTAATCAAGGCTAAAAGGGTCAATGTCTATGATTTAAATTGACGTTAATTACAGATCAATTAACCAGCCTAAATTTAACATAGATTTACAATCTGATAGTAAGTGACCTTCCAATTAGTCGTCAATTTCAAATTTGTATTAGCAATGAAACCATTTAGGAATTGCAATTAAGTCAACATGTTAAATCCATTTGACATTAAGAATGATCTAAATTAAGATATAACAATATATATACAATGGTACCAAGTCATAGTATAAATTCTTGCGAATGATTAACATGATTTAACAAGGTGGAATCCTTAAATGCAATGCTTGTTGAGTCATTAAAATTAGCTAAGTCATTTCTCAAGGTAGTTCCTAAGAGCATCATCATTAAACAAGACAGTCCTTGGCATTATTTCTTGATATTCCTTTGAAAATGTAAAAAGTGAAAATACTAAAACAAGTGAGAAGGTTTAATCAAAACTTCTAGGAGAAATTATTCTTAAGAGAAGGTAATGAGTGCTTACTTTTGATTACAAGGTGAGTGGAACCATTCTAAAATTTAACTTATTGACCAACCCTTTTTAAACCAAACTTTTCTTTAATATTTAATTCCCTTCCTTTGTAAGACTAAAAGTCACCATTTAGAATCATTCTTTTTCAACTGAACTTACCACTTTAGTAAACATTCCATTTCATTGCTCAATTAGATAAAAAAAAGGGGGGGCATTCTTTTATCAACTACTCTTCCATAAAGAACTCACTACTTATCTTAGCCTGCCTTTCGGTGCATCACTGTTGGCAAGCAATTGAAGACCACCAGTTATGATAAGTGGTGTAAAAAATTAAAGAGGAAAAAATGTGAATATAGGTTTAATCTGCTCTAAGATTTTACTCCAACATTATTCTTAACGCTCTGTTGTTTGAATTAGACAGAACGAAAATTAACCCAATATCTACAATAGGAGGGGTTAACCCCTCCTATTTTCTAACTAAATAACTGACAGTAGACCCCTCCTGACTAAATGGAAAATGTTGATTTCATTCGATAATTTTCTAACTAAATAACTGACAGTAGACTCATCCAGCTCAGAACTCAATGCACAATTGTTGTATATACAAAAGAAATGGACTGAAAGGTAAATCACTGACTAAGATACTGGTGAAACTGTCTATCAAAAAGATATTGGTATCGCTGCAAAAGGAATAAATCTCAACTCCAGTCAAGTAAAGGAAAGGGGATGTGGTTGTAAGTCTGGAATGTAGGGTTAGACACATGGAAAGCAAGGTATAAAATGAGGTGCAGAAGGTAATGGATGAAAGCAAAAATGTAGAGGTGCAACAACCTTACCCTAGGCCAATCTAGCATTGGCAACCACCTTCACTCTCAACAATAAGTTCTACACGACTAAGGAACATAGTGTAGTTACAAGAAGGAAACTGATACCTAGACCATATAATCCAGGCCTAATAGTCAGGTCAGGATATTTGGCATCTTATGTCAAGAAATATTCTGGAATTCTTGATGATCCATAACAATTTTGATGTTACATGAATTTGTATCAGTGTGATTCAAAGAACAGATACCCTCTTGAATGTTGTAGGAAAAGTGGGTTCCCTCCAGAGAAGACTTAATATAAATATCCAGATTGAGAGACTCACAGACAAATGCTGCCACACTATATATAACAAACTGCCCAAAGATCCTAAACCTATAAAGCTGTAAGACCAACGGACATAGTATAACTTTATTTGTTTTTGCGGCTATCTAATCTATGATCCAAACATAATTAGCATGGCATACATTCTCGTTATTTCGACCTGAAATGACATGAGAAGTACTATAATAATTTCAAGGCTACATCATAAGGTGACGATCATCACTGTGAAGAAAGATTCACTGCAAATTATCATATTTGTCTTTTGAAAATAAAGAAGATATGTGATTCTTGTGAAATCATTGAATGTCATGGTGCCGAAATACATTTGGAAATATAAATATGTGATTCATTGACTCACTTGACAATCTCTAATTTATCATGAGAAGGCAAGGAAAACAACATCTAATTAAATCAAAACTGCAGATCGTGTAATCCCTTCTCACTTATAGTAGTAGGATTCTCCATCAGTTTAATTTGCGTAAGCTAATTGTATTCAGTGTATCCTATAAACTTGGTAAGAGGCACAACCTTATCAAAAGATAAAAACCTATGAAACAACAAATCCATAAAGATCATAGCTAATCATCAAACGTTCAGTCAATATTGGTAAAGTTTAGAGGTAAGTCTTCATGTGGATTGATACTGGCAACTTCTTTAGACTACATTACAATTCCTCTTCTTTAGGTTTCTAGGAATGGCCTGTGCCGACTAATGTCAGAGAAGTGCGTAGTTTTATGGGTTTAGAAGGATACTATCGACGGTTTGTCGAGGGATTTTCAAGGATAGCAAATCTGATCATGGAATTGCAGAAGAAAAACAAGAAGTTTGTTTGGACAGAGAAATGCGTGGAAGCATTCAGGAGGCTTAAAGAGTTGTTGACAACAGTGCCAATACTAAAGTTCCCTGACATGGACGCAGACTTATTGGTATGCACTGACACATCCAAGGAAGGTTTAGACAGAGTCTTGATGCAAGACAGACGAGTGATTGCTTACATTTCGAGAAAACTGAGAAGGCATGAGGA
>ML794850.1:10099-24313 GCA_009831015.1 Picea engelmannii | reverse complement strand
AACTCCTTTATCATTTGTTGTGTTATGTGTTTTATGTTCATTGATTATATTGTTGTTTATTTTCATATTGAATGAGTAAATCCTTTTAAAGTTGTGTTGCAAAATTGATCCATTTTCATTTTAACACATAAATTTAACATGCAAATATTTTCAAGAATACAAGTCTTCTTCATTTTTAGATCATTTGGTCTGCACTTGTATTAATTCTCGATGAGGAGAGTTTTTCTCAATTACAACCAGCAAGAAGCAACCCATTTTTAGTCTTTTGAAAATATATTTATACAAGAGGTTCTCAACCCTAGGCAGTTGGAATTTTCGTTATTCCTAGATAGTAACGGCTATAAAATTAAAACATAAACAGTTTCACTCGGTTCTTTTCTATCTCTTTCTCATACTGGCAGGACAAGTATGCATATGTTACTTCATTGACTCTTTGAAGAACTTCCTTCACCTTTCTCAAGACATTTGACACACCTTCTTAGGAATTGTACTAATAGTCTAGAAGGTTCTGTCACATCTTTTGCTTCAAAAAGATACAGCTTTTTCTATAATTATGGAAACTTGTCTTCTATCATTTTATCTTCAGAAGTCATTGACTGTAACTGTAAATTTGTATTTTCCATCCATCTATATATTTGACCGATATCAACTTGCTTTAGCTGTGAAATTTCAATCTGAGTCTCCTTTAATCTTTCCTTGGTGTCAAGTTGATGCTTTACAATGTTTATTTGTCCTAGTATTACAGAACAATCATCCTTTTCAATGCCTAGTGATTCTTTATTTAGCAAATCAAAAACCTCTTCACAATCCTCTTTTATTTATTTGGCCATTCTTTTACTCTCGGCTATATTTGCCTCCCATGTCTTCAATATTATATCACCTCTGACTTGTTATGCAACAGTCAATCTAGGAGTTACAGGTACTTCTTCTCTAGCTGATGTGATGCAGGAGCATCTCCCACATCAAGCGAGCCAGCGTGGAAGGCAAGAGATAGCTGGAAAAGCGCGAGCACAAATTTTGAAATTTACCTTGGGATTGTTGCGCGAACATAAATGTAATAATTTAATGAAGTGCACTTGTGTAATGTAATCGTACCTTGAGCAGCTCGCTCTCATCCTTAGTAGGTAGGAGGAATTTAAGATAGTTAATGCAGGTAGATAGAATTTAATTCTAGATTAGATTGTTTGAGAGGGAAAGAGGAAAATGGGATATAGACACCCTCATTGTGCATTGTAACATTATTCAAAAAAGAATCAGGAAGAAGAGCATGCAGAGAGCTGTGTAAGAACACCCATGTATAGACATTTGGATTAATAGAAAGAATTGGTTCAAATTCATGGTTTGTGTTGTTCTCTGTGTATTGATGTTATGCTCATGAATGTTTTTCTTCCTGTTATACATTTGTTTTATGTGTTGTGTATGTGATTTCATGCTTCAGGTTTGAAGTCTAAAACGAAGATGGAATGTGTTTCAATTGTTTCTCTATCTGAGAAAAAGTTCTTGCAAGGAGTGCATTTGAAGTGTCTGCAAGGAGTGCATCAACAAGAATTCAGGGTTGCGTCTCTGAAGCTCAGATAGTTTTACTTTTGTTCTCATTTCCTCAATAGTGAAGTCGAGCACAGGTGTCGTGCAAGGAGTGCACAAGCCAAGCTAAGTTCAGGATTGTGAACCTAAGTAAAACTTCGAAGGACTGTTGTTGCAGGAGTGGGCAGAGTCGAAGGTATTCAACACTTAGAAGTGTCTAAGAGTTGCCACAAGGAGTGCACGCAAGAATCTTCTCAAAGACTCAGAGTCGTGAGAAATCGCAGGAGGGATAAATCCTTTGAAGATATTGAAGATAGTGTAAGGAGTTGGAGAATATCGAGTGACTCAAGGCATTAGAGTTTTGTGTCATAGGTGATTAAGTCCAGGAAGGAGTCCTTGGTTCAATTCGTGAAAGTATCAAGGAGGAAAAAGACAGATGGTCAGGATCTTGTGGAGAGGATTTGAAAAATCCCGCCAGCTGTCTGATCTGGTAAAGAAGTGAGGGGGTTTACGGCTGTATCCAGAGTTCAATCTCTAGGGATTGTGAGCTGTTGGATCATCAAACAGTTACCCGTCAACCGTCCATTTGACAAGAGTTGCGCAAGGTTTAAATCCTCGTGAGCAGAGTGGAGAACCCCAAGAAGCATCGGGATATTGAGGCGTCGGGGTTCAGGAAATTGGGAGTCACGAGGACAAGTGATCGGGAATTTCCATAGAGGAAACCCCGAATCGATCTGAGCCATCCATCAGTCGGGACGCGTGGACAAGATCGGAAGCCCATCGACATTTTGATCATCGGGACTCACATAGGTAAGTGGTTTAGGTTTTAGCATTTAGAGAAACCCGAGGATCGATTTGAACCATCCATACACTAGGGATGCATGTTAGGAATCCAAGGAAAATCGAGGATCGACATTTTGCGAGTTAGGAAGACAAGAAGAACTTGCAGCTTGGAATCGCGAAGTTTGATTTTTCGAAAGGAGGAGAGCTCCATGTGGGACCCTGTTGACGTCATCTCATCGTAACAAGGCATCGAGAATTTCCACAGGGAAAGCCCCAAAGAGGTGAGGATCGTCTATCATTTGGGACATGTGTCGAAAGATCTGACGAAGTCGTGATTCAGTGTTTCAGAGGTCGTGAGGGTAGGATACTCTTGAAATTTGGAATCGTGAAATCGCGAAACACAATATCCCGACAAGACAAAGGAACTGTGTGGGGCCACAGGTATCGGTAGGTGCACAAGTGGCACATCCTTTCGGGAATTCAGGGAAGGAGAAGGCCTGAAACATAGGCATTAGGATTCACAATCTTGCGAACTCCGAAATGCTGATGGAGTGAAGGGATCGTTGAATAGTCAACCCGCGTGTGTGTCGGAGTTTCGGCATATCGAGAGTCTGGGTTCGGTAAATCGAGTTGCTTGATATCACGAGTGGTGAAATTGCGATAAGAGAAGTCCCGAGATATAAGGGAAGGTCAACGTCAACTTGTATCAGGGTTCGAGGATTCGAGGGTCGAATGTCCGACCACTGACCTCGCGAAGTCGCGAAGTATGATCCCCCGACAAGTGAAGAGAGGGGATCGTGCGAAGAGTTCTGTGGGTGTAGACTTCTTGATAGGGAAATTAGAAGGACATTTGAGTTCTTCGGGCCGTGGTAAAGGGAAGATCCTGTGAGCGGACGTGCTTACGAGCGCGCCTGCATCACGATGACACGACCGCTTTTTAAAAAGTGGTATGGGCTACAGTAGCCTCTCTTTATTTGAAACCAATATTATATAATGATTGATTTAGTTCCTAAAAACAAATTTGGATGATATATATCTTAGCCAAAAGGCTTTGTTGTGTTATTTCCAATTTATTTAGCACTTTCGACGCTTGATCTTGGAACACTGCTATATCCATAACTATTTTCTCAATGGAACTGACCTTATCTTGTAATTGTTTAACGAACCCATCTTGTTGGACAAGACTGGACTTGAGTAGTTGGATTTCTTCTCTATCAGTAGCTCTAGCCTATTCAAGTCCTTTATTGACCTCATCTCTTATATTATTCTCTATATTCCTTATTTGATCTCTTGCAATTAACTTATCATCTCATTCCTCTGCTTCATCCTTTCTTTCAGATTATCAACTGAGAACAGGTTAGTTGTTGAAAAATATCCCAAAGAGCTTGCTACCTCTATAGCAATGTCTTCTTCTTCTAGATTTTGTCCATCCAATAATATTATGTGTTTTTTTATGATTTCACCTTCTTTCAGGTGCATTTCTTTCTTCACCACAACTTTCCTTTTCTTACTGGAAAAGAAATCGGTAGGATGTATTTCTTCAATAGGGATAGGCATGCGATATCCTATGAATATTACCTTTGCATTAGGGTTTCCTCTAGTGAACTGTAATGGCATGACAACCTCAACGGGGCTATCATTTTTTGTGGATAACTATTTTTCGGTTTCATTTGTAGTTTATTTCTTTGGTGAAGATAGTGGCCTATCTTCTCCTTTCTTTATTAGTGTCTCTTCCTGATTTTTGGCCCGATTATCTGATACCTCTGTCGCCGAAGCATCTTCTCTTTGAGTTGATACCTTAGGTTTCTCTAAGTTTTCCAGGGCTTCTTGTTTTCTAGAACTTCCAGCTTCTAGATTTTGGGTCTCTTTTTGTTGTGTAGCTAGAGATTTTGGGTTTTCCTCTTATAATACTTTCAAAAGACTACTTCTTTGGTTCTTTTGGAAATTTTAAAACTCAACCATTTCACTAGGTGGTAGATCTCAAACAGGGCTTAGAACTTATTGGTAATATCTTACCCCTCAAAACATGTTGTCCTGAGGGGACTCCTCATGTTCATACTCTTTTAGATTGCAACTTGCCATATGATTACCCATGACCTTTTGCAGGTCGTGTTTCTTAAATCCAATGTTAACCATTTTTATTTCTTCTAAGGTTTCAGCCCCTACTCTGGAATGGCCAAAATCTAACAAAGATAATGCACCAATCTGTAAGGGAAAAGATGGCCACACCTTTTTCTGCACTTCTTTAAGTTCTTTTCTAATACCATCGAGTACAGTTTGTCGTGGGACCTCGCGGCACACCAGTCGGTCTGGTAGAAATTTTGGTAGAGCATAGGGGGGGAACTGAACAACCGAAAACTATTATATAAGATAAGTGTTCCTCAATATACTAGTCTACCACCTTATATAGGTTAGTCACAATAGCATTTGAAATTCTAGGACGTGAGTGACCAAAAATAGCAGTCTGCATCAGCACCGCTACCGAATTACATATTTCATAAAAGGAATCCTTTGCATTATCTTCCTAGAGTTTTGAATGATAAACATAAATTGGTTCTGTACATTTTGGAGGCCAACTCCAACCCTTCAGTAGGAAAGGCATCATGAAACAGATGACATCCATAATATAAGATGACATGAAGAATGAAGACAGTTTCCCTTTGGCTTTCTTTGTCTGATATTCTGTGATTTCACTATCCAAACTATTTGAAATTATCTTGGCTAGGTCGAAACAAAATCCTTTCGCCACTGTGTGTATAATGGGTACCCATGGTAAAAATAAATAGGTTGTGTTATCTTTTCCATAGAGTCTACATATCATCATGGCTATATACATGAACTGCGGTTCTAGCAATGATATTGAGTATATGTTGTTAGAATCATATCTGAACTTTTTGGGGCATGAACACCAGTCCTTGATCAAGTCGAAAACTCTTTCCATATTGATCACACTCCTTCTTGTTAAAATTCACTTGAAAACTGTCATTATAAACGAAGTTTGATGTTGCAGACAATTTATGCATCACCTGTATGTGTTCCGGCCGAAATGACCCAACAACTACCTTCTGAGAGTTGAATATAGTTCTAGTTGGGATATCCACATGATCCAGTGCCCATACAATCATGTAGGGTAAAATCCTTGGCCTTGTTGCTACATTATGCAGCTCTGCTTGAGTGATAATATTACATTTGGTAGATAAGTTATCCTTTTCGTTGTTGCTTGAATCATCAGGGTAGTTTACCAGTTGGTATTGTAGGGTTTTGAATACATGAATCCATGTTTTAACTATCTTTATACTTCTGGGCGAAGTATCAGAAACAACGTTTGTGTTCTAGCTGGAACTTTTGCCAGTTGCTTTAGCCACTTTTCGTGGAGCCATGGTATCAAATATCCGAGTTCTTTTACCTGTTATAGAGAATGAGAAGGTAGGAAACTAATTATTTCGCTAAACCATCTCTATGAAAATGAGAATGTAATTCAAGAAATAAAAAATCTTCTTTGCCTTAAACACATAAACCATGCATATACCTTTACTCAAAATGCATTTAATTCCTTTAATAAAAAGATTCAGGCGTTAAATCTAGATCTTATTTGAAATCATTTCCCTAAATTAGATATTAATGTCATTAATGATCGATACCTCCTGATTTGGGAAAATCACAGAGAAAAATTGAATTTATCCGCATTTCAAAACAACATAAGTTTAATAGGAAATAAGACTGCTTAATGTATTACTAAATCAAGTTTATCCTATTAATTAATCTTTTATAACATTAATCCATTTCAGGATTTCGAATCTCGTGTTACCATGTATCCCTCCAAGCTAGGATTCCCAAAATACGAAACCGTGATATAATTAATTAATATCAATTGCTTAGTTCCTTCATTAATCATGATTGACTGCAAGGATTTCGTGGTTTCGGGTATTGGGACTTCTGGTGATCCTTCGAGGCATGATTCCTGAATCTTGAAATCCCGATGAGATTAATTAATTTTAATCACTTTTAAAGTTTTGATTAATCATAGTTTAACACTTAATGCAGTTTCACGACTTCGCATGTCGAGATTTCGATACTCTTCACATATGGGATTGTTAGGTCTGCGAAACCCCGAAACTCGATACTTTGAAAGTTGTCCTAGTAATTCAAATTTTTAATGAAAGGGTGGCTCCATGAATTTTAAGTATGTCAGACCATTGTATTTAGCGAAAGACGTCATCAATGGTGATATCCAAGTGCACATTTGTCTTTATGAAAATTTTAAAGTCTAAAGTTTTAGAAAAATATAATATGTTTCAACACTACTTACTTGGATCTGATTCTATAGATCCACACACCTAGATCCAATCGTTGGGATCTATCCTTCTCACCTGCATTCTCCTTCTCCTGTCTAGACTCTGATCTAACAGTCTAGATTCCTCCTCACAACCAATTTGATGGTTGTTGTAGGTCCTCCTCCTCTATCTACGCTCTTCCCTTCCGATGAAGGATTATTCAAAGGCTCAAAGGTTTCAACCTTTGAACTCTCCTATGCAGGGTCTACTATTTCTCCTTTTCTTGCATTCCTCGAAACACTACAAGTCCCGAGCTTGAAATGCTTTAAACATAAAAGGATCTCAACCTCTGCACACCCTGCAGGGACTTCTGCACTTGAGACCTTTGAAGATCACATGCACACTACTTTCACTTCTACAACAATCTAAACCTTGAAGTTCCTTCACCTCTATACACTTTGCAAGGGTATTTTGTGCACACTTGCACCGCTTCTCCTGCGTTCTTGAGATGGACTAGAATTTACATCCCTTTTATCCTTCAAAGAATCCTTCTTCCCTTTGGGAAGAAAAGACTATCTTTCTCTTGATCTTGTTCAATACTTCAGATGATGTATTGGCACACACTCGTGCTTCTCCCACAGTCTAAGACTTAGTCTGGTTTCTCCTTCTGCACTCCTTGCAAAGACTGTGCAGAATTGCACTATCTCTTATGAGCTTACACTTGCTCAAACTTCTAAGGGTCTCAACTCTTTGCTATCTCGAAACGATTTATTTTTCCCTCTTGTCATTTTTTCGGTCATCCTCCTGATCTCAAACTTAAATATTTTTATAAAATATTTATGTGCGCTTCTTTCACTCGTCTTCCTTGAGACTTTTTCAACACTTCTATAATTGTTGGCATGGTGCACACCTTGCACTAACTCTCCTAAGATTTGAAACTTAAATGGACTTATTCTATGTCACACACTTGTGCTTGATCTCTTTCGACTTGCAGTCGACTCTCATCCAATTCTTAACTTTGAAAACTTACATGCGCACTCCTTGCACTCGCTCTATTCACTCGTTACAATTCTTCCTTCCTCAGAGTGTTCAACAAATCTGGTGTTCTTTTCTCTTGCACAATCTCCTCATAGGACTCAAAACATATTTCTCACGCACTCCTTATGCCTGCTCAATGCACTCCTTGCAAATCCTTTTCCTTAGAGTATTCAGTAACTCTAGCATGCCCACCTGGCAGTCTTCTGACAGAAATTGAAGAAGAATTCTCACGCCCTCCTTCTGCCTACTCACTACACTCCTTGTAGAGCCTCCTTAGAGTGTTCAAAAACTTTGGTGTGCACTCCTTGCATTACTCCTTCTAAAATTTATGAACAGTTCTGGGGTGCCCACCTGGCACGCTCTTCTCTGAACTTGAAATAGAGTTCAAGTGCAATCCTTGCACTGGCTTCATCGAGTTTTCAACTACTCTGGTGTGCACTCCTTGCATAATCCTAAGAGCCCAAAACACTTATAAAACTACAAATAGGGAAATATATCTAATTCATGCAAAGGAAATATAACGTGAAACAATGGCATCCATAACAAACACAGTAAACACATTGAGAAGCAAACATTCATATAAAACACATACAAACCTCCTGGGAGGGAAAAACTTCTCTTCGCATTAATATGAAACATTCTTTACAATGTGTACAAAGATTTACTATAATAGAGTCTTCAACTCTTTCTCCTCTCCTATTTTCAGTTTTCTAATGCTCTCTCTCCTAACTAGTTGAAAACAACTATCAACCACCTCTACTGGGAATATATTACATTGATTTATACAAGAGGGGGCGTCTCTAGATTTCCCTCCAGCTACCTACTCTCATTAAATTTGCATTCAATGGCCATCTAGTCTGAATCATATCTAGGTCCATATACTATCATCCATTAAAGGTGACTCTACATGCAACCTGTACAATACACATGGAATTATATTTTCTTGAGCCTTACAGACTTAAATTAAATTAAATTACATTAAAAATATTAAATTGGATTCAAAATGAGAGGGTTGACGCCTCTCTTCCCTTGGAATTTGTTCCCTCCAAGTCTACGTATGCATTGTCTTGCTAACTCTTAATGAGGTGGATTGATGCTCTTGCATCATACTCCCTCATTGACAAAAATCATGAGCTCTTACTCATGGCTCCCATGCAATTGTTTATGAGATCTTCTAGGGTCCCAAACTTGAATTTGGAGATGTCCACCTACTCCTCTTCCTTGTTGCGTTTGTTGTGACCTTCTTTTGTTCCATGTTCACCTCTTATCATATTCCATATGTTTTTGAATGTCTCCTAGGATGATTCCAAAATCATATTCCTAATTTCTTCAACCTCCTTGTCCATCTTATCTACTAGTTGGCTCCTCTTTTGCAGTCTTCTCTGTTGAATCTCCTCTTCTTCATACAATTCCAAATTAACCTATTGGATGCTCTAACTCTGTGTTATTACCCTTTCTCCCAAGGATTCTATCTCTTCACACAGATCAACAAAATTCATGATGTTTGTTTTTCTCTCCTCTACTGCAGGTTCCAATTCTACAGTCATCTCTTGTTCATCTCCCTTGCTGAAATTTATGAGCAATTTCGCCAAATTCTCCTCTTTCATTTCTTAGGAGGATTCTATTGTCTACTCTTTCTTCTCAATGACAGTCACTTTTGGATATCTTTCCTCTACTGCAACTGCAACACATGTGTTTCCCTCAACTGGGCTACCTGGCAGGAATATCCCAAATCCCCCAATCATCAGAATGGATTTTTTATCCTCCTCTATCAGCACTATTTGTTGATATTAAATCTCCACTGAGTTCTTGAGAGTCTCAGACAGTGTCTCCTCCTCCTCCTTGCCCACTTGGAAACCCGAGGTTTCATTTTTCCCTCTTGGAAGTCATTGATATCTTCAACTGATCTTCGCTCATTTCTCACCTAGCAATCAGAATTTCCATCTCTGCCCTCTTGGTCGTTTACTAGATCTTCCATCGATCTCTTGCCATTTCCCTCCTGGAAATATGAACTTTCATCTCCACCCTCTTGGCAGTCTGATATCTTTAGTTGATCTCTATTCCTCATCATCATCGAGGTTCCTTCCAACCTCTTGTTCACAAATGCAAACCATCTCCTCTGTGGCACTGAGATTTTCATCATGACTCAACCACTTCCTCAATACTTGCTTCTTCCTCCTGGAAACCAACTCCTGGACAAGCCACTTTTCATGCTTATCCATGGGTCATTCATACCTCTAGCCCCCGTTTGCTTCTTGTTGCATCTTCATCATCAACACATCGAGATCCTCTCTAATCTCCTTGAGCTCTTGGTCCATATCTTCTTTTCTACACTATAATGACCCTGCTTAAATAGATGTATAGGATTATTAATTATAATTAATTTAATAATCTAACTATCCTAAAAAGTTAGCTAAACAATAATTACTTCTTAAACAATATTAACTAATTAATTATTATTTATTACTTGTTCGTGTCTCTCAAGGATTAATTAATTATTAATTGACTCATTAACTAATTGAGTAAAGAATTAAAAGGGGTTAATAAGTTTAATTTGTTAAAGACTTACATACACGGGAAGGGATAAGACATTGAACATAAAGGGATAAGATATTAATTATAAAGGGATAAGATATTACTTATAAGGGGATAAGATAATAAATAAATGGATAAGAAAGTTAATGAAAGGGGGGAGTCGGTGAAAGGGAATATGACGAGGGAGAGTCGAGGGGTGAAAGACATTCTTTTGGGGAAGGAAGCATTTTGGGGGAAAGGAATCATTTTGGGGGAGGAGGATTTTGGTGAGGGAATTTGGGGTGGAGATGGCTGGTGTGGGGAGTTTGTATTTGGGGGCTTTCGATGAATCAGAAGCAGGGGGCACTGGTTTGCTGGGGGTTTTGGGCACGGGGGCCAGAATATCCATATGATATCCTGGAGCTAGGAAGTTGTCCTAGTTGGCAGGGTGGAAACTCGGTTTTGGGAAAAGTTGGTCTGTGGATTCAAGATGGGCAAGGCAGTAGCAGGAAGGTCAACAAGACAAATAGAAAACAGAGGGTTAGCATCAGACCCAGGTATTTTAAATTACGTATTTGTTTATTTTGTTATGAATGTTATTATTCATTGATCAATTTATATGTGTATGTTCTGAATTTATAAGAAATTACCGAGTTTCATAAATCAAGTAGAAGTTATTGTTTTGTTTGATTAATTATTTGACATTAAATTAATATGCCCACTACAAATGGTATCAGAGCCCTGGTTCAAAATCTAGAACCAAGGGCCTACCCACGTACTTAGAATCAACCCAGAAATAAATCAGAAAACCCTAGAAACTGTTGTAAGTTTGAAGGAGGCATGTTCACCTTCAGACCTGTAAGAAGCCTAGCCTGCAAAAGTAAAGAGTGATATTTTTATATATTCAACCGCTAACAAAAAATAGGAATAGAGTAAAAATATAAATATATATAGAGAGAGAGATAAAAGAAATAGAAAGCTACATATATATTACTTACAACACCCTTTCTGCCCAATACAAGAGCTTCCTGAAATATAGGCTCCATTGCATGTGGCATCACACTAGCATTAATCTTGTTATAAGTTGTCTATAGACCAGTTCCACTCTCTGCACAAGCTTGTTCAATTCTAATAGAATTCATATGGTAATATATATATATATATATATATATATATATATATATATACACCGATTTAAAGAAATTGGTTCTAGCAATTCAGTTACTATAAAAAAAAAATGAACATGAGCAATTTCATTCATGGAATCCATTTATACCATCTGATGGGGCATGCTCTTCAGCATGCTCAACCGCAGTAAAAACGAAATTAGTTGTGGGCTCTCACCATATACGATCTCTATCACTGGAAAGGTTGCTCAGTCTACAATATCAGTGCACTTGAAATCTCATCGTAGAAATTTCATTTGTACAGTTACATCCATTTAGCTGAGATTTAGTCTTACTTGTATGCCTATTTTATTACAAGAAAGAACAACAATGGCATCCGGATTATTGCGCCTCTGCTTGGCAGGTCTGGCAAGGAGAATTTACCTACCTCTTTCGGGTAATTCCACATATTAAATTCCCGCTCTTGCTTTGATTCTGAATGCAAAATAGAGGACATCTTACTGGGAATTTAGCAGCATTAGGGCATACTATATTCGTCTTTTAGGGGAAACTCCTAGCGATGTTATATTGCAGATTTGAAACTGAGGAACACATGTATATTCATAACTTGGGGTAGGTAAAATTCATAATGGAAATACAAGCCAATGTGAAGAGTTCCTAAGAAACTTTTCCAATTGAGACCACCCATTTGAATACAGAGCGAGTCAATGTGGTGATTTTCTCTTATCTGAGAAGGCCCATCTGGCTGTATGTAGAGTGGCTATGCTGATAAGAACTGAGTTAAATTCTAAAGAGTTGAAAATTTATAGGGTGAATAAGCGCACACCATGTGGAGGAGATTTGGAATAACCCGATTCAAAGAAAAATGTAGTAACAGTATCAGACAGTCAAAACCAAATGTGGTGAAAATATTAATAATACAATTAACTCAATGGTAGATCTAAAGGACGTCAATCACCAAAGGTGGATTTACTGAAGTATCATATATGCTATATTCAAATTCAAAGGGATCGGACTTGTCGACAACTCAGCGAACCCACTACGGAGAGTCAACTGAGTGACTCAACAAAACTTGGATTTTCACATAAAATATCCAAAATTTCACAAAAAAAAAATCTAGGAATTCCGTTTCAGGACAAATCCATAAAAATTATATTCTGCAACATAGACATAAGATCAATTAAGTACTAAATATGAACTTCTATCTTCAAAATAGACATAAGCAATGCACAACAAACATCAAAATCTCAAATAGTTTAAATTCTCAATCGTTGAACATTTATACTGAGAATAATTTAAAATTCAAGTATAGAAAGTTCAATTGCCTTGGATGATGAACTCGGTCATAAAATGATAACCGATGAAATACTAATCATACAAACCTTGGGCTCGTGACTTGGAAGTTCTTTCCCTTGTCCCTGTTGTCGAGTCTGTAGGACCGCTCTCTAAACAAGTGAGGTCTTCATCTAAAAAAGATGATTGTGCCATAATCAGAGCCAATGTTGATTTGCTTGGGCCTATTTTAAGGCCTCTGCGGGCCTCGATCAACTTTGTTGTCAATTTGTTTGAGTTCGTAAGCAGTTCCTCACATCATGAAACTGTGGGCCTGATCTGTGGGTCAACTAGTTTGCAGATCTTCTTGTGTGATATGGGTGCAAAACAATAATGAAAAAATCTCTCACACACAAGAAGTGGATTGAAGTTAAAGTATGCAAATAACAAAGGAGATTTCCCTAATGTACACATATTTGCACTCTATATTGTGCTAACTGTTTATAGGAGTACAAATTGGTGCAGAGTGATCACCTTTAACCAAGCCTCTTAGGGTTACAATACAATATACACATGGGGGGTTTAGCAGTCTGATCTCCCATACCGATTGATTCAAATAATTCTCTTAATCTGTGTTACAAAGGTAGAAGGACTGCAAGGGAAAGGCAATACAAATTGCAGACAAGGCAAGTGAATGGAAAATACAAACATAGAGAGATTACTAAATGTTGTTTACAAGTTACCCGTGAATCGAACAGTCTAGCACCCTGTAAACAGCCAGAACAAGCAATCCGCCAAGCCATGAAAGAGGAGCTCGTGAGGGCATAGTTGCAGCCCGCAAGCCTTTGCCAAGCCATGAGAGAGGAGCCCCCAACCATTACCATAACCATGGCCGCACTTGCAAAGTGGGAGAGGTGGCAAAAGAGTGGAGCGTTATGAGAATGAGTGTAGGGTTAGGTTTAGGTATGGAAGGCATTGGAGGAAGCAAGGTGGGCACATGGACTTCATGTGTTCCCTCACCTAGTCAATAAACTTTTTATTTATTTATTTTAGTTTTTATTTTATTTGATTATTATTTTATTTTATTTTTTATTATTCTTGTAAAGTATTTTAGATTAGAAAATTAAAAGAAGGATAAATAAAAGTATTATTAGATTTAAAATTTTAATTGTTAAAATAGTTTAAAAAAAAATATTGTGTTTAATTATGTAAAGTAAACATATTTAAGTTTAAACGCATTTAAATTTGTGTTTTTAATTAATTGTAAGTTAATTAAAAATTTATGAGGTAAATAAGTTTAATCATATTTTAATTTTTCATTAAATTAATTATAAGTTAAATATGATTAATCAAAAGTGATTAATCAAAGGGAATAATTTAAATTAAATTAATGATTAACTAGGTACTTAATAAATTAATTAATAATAATATTAATAATATTAATTTATGGGATTAAATTGAATTAAAGAGATTTAAATTTAAATTAATTTATATCATATAATTTAAATCTTTAAATAATTAATGAAATGAGTTGAGTTGATTTTAAGTTAAGTTAAGATTAATCTTAATTAATTTTAAATAAGTTAAGATAATTGTAAGATTAATATGTTTAAGTTATAATATATGTTTTAAATTAAAGATTTAAACATATGGTATTAGGGTGTAAATCACCTTACCTAGTT
>ML794849.1:222149-242148 GCA_009831015.1 Picea engelmannii | reverse complement strand
CCCTTTTTCAATAATTTTGTCATGCCGTTAGAGCTTATCACCTTACCGGGCTTCCCTGTGATACCTCTCAACTCAATTTCTTTTCCTTCCAATAAAAATTTCATGAAAAGTTATTGAAAATTAAAATCCATTGTTCCTAATGACTGTAACCATTGGATTCCTAGTATAACATCTGCACCACCCATGGGTATAGCAATCATTGGACTATTCATTACATATCCCCCCATAGTAAGATTGATCTTATTGTATTTTCCTAAGCAATTGATAGTTCCTCCATCTGCAATCATTACTTGAAACTCTGGCACTGGATATACAAAGCAATTGAGATCTTTGGCTAATTTATAGTGAATTAAATTATGAGTACTGCCAGAATCAATTAGGACTATTACCTTTTTCTTTTTGATGTATCCTTCAATCTTGAGGGCTTGAGGAGTGCTAATTCCAACCAATGCATTACACGATATCGTGGGAGTCAACTCTTCAGATGAAATTGCTTCTACGTTTTCATCTTGAGATGGTTCTTGTTCTTGTTCTTCCTCCTCTTCACAATCTATGTAGAATAATTTCTTCTCACCACACTTATGTCCCTTACTATACTTGCTGTCACAATTAAAGTATAAACCTTTTGGCCCTTCTGGGTATGAAACTTTCTCTTATGTATTTCTCTGATATTTCTTCTCTACAATTCCATAGGTCTGATCAAAATTGGATGTGCCAAGTGAAATTTATGGTAACTTCCCCACAACTTGCCGATTTTTGGCCTTTCCAAGAGAGCTCACTTGTATAGTGTGCCCCGCACAAAATAATTGATATAAAATTCTGAAACTCACACCCAAAATACTACAGACTATCCATGATCCAATGCAACCAGTCCCACACAATTTGGATACTCTAGGAAGAATTTATGATACCCTATCTTACACAGGGTGTATCTACAAAATTAAGATGCCCAGAAGCTAAAATTTTTACCATAGATACATTACTAATTTCTGTAAATGGCCTCCAGAGTTCAGGGTCTGAAATGTTACATAAAATATTTTATAGCGAAAATTTCGCAATGACTCATTTCAGGATGATTCCAGAACCCTATCTTGTACATGTTGTATCTCCAAAAGTATAAGGCCTCAGGAGCTGAATTTTGAGCCCAACGTACCTTCGTCTGTCTTCTAAATATCATCCAAGCCGTTCCTTTTGAAACATTGTAGAAAAAAAGTTATATTGAAAATTCCACGGTGTCTTAGATGTAGCAGCGAAACCCCAAGACCTTGAGCTTTGATACCATATGTTAAGAACCAAACATCAATATAGCATAGAAACACCTCAGGAAAAGTACTCAACACCTTGAAAAAGAGAAAATTTCAGATAATAAGCCGCTTCGAGGGGGCAACCTCCTTTTACTCCACTTAAATGTTCAAGTACAAGATGATTCAAAATGAATATGTCTCCTTGGTATATATAGGAGACTAGGAGGTATAATTACAACTAATGGCCTAAAGCTGACATAAATAAAATAACATTACTAATCGAATATGCCCCAATTAAGGGGTAATAAATAACATTACTAATCTAATATTCCCCAATTAAGGGGTAATGAGCCAATATTAGGGCTTAACAAGGTTGGAATTGGAAAGAAACAAGAGCTACACGAATACCCTTAATGCTGAAAATAGGGTAACCTCAAAAGACCAAATAACCCCCCCCCCACAGATTATCCAATGAGATCAAAGAAATGGGGATAGGGATGATCATAAAATCCAAGCTCCTCTCCAAAATAACCTTGTTACTGATGAAGAAGGAGAGGAAGAGGAGGTTGATCCTGAAATCCATTATTTTGGAGACACCTCCTCATTTCCCCATCTAACCCGATCTGCATACAGGAGTCTTTCATGGATAGACAACTAAATGAGCTGAGTAAAGTGGAGAAGACAAACAACAGTCCCAATAGATATAACCTTAGGTTGAAAAAGAAAGAGGGGAAGTCTAACATTCCTAATCAGCCTACCAGAGCAGAGAATCCTGCTAAATATGTAGTAGACAACAACAAAGATAGGAAGGCACGTCACCCCTCACCAGTGGTCAAAAGTCATGTCCCAGAAGTGAGAGAAATTTTGAAACCCCCCTCCTATTTTAACCTTGAGCATGAAATTCAAAAAGTTATAATCCCTGTACCCCTTTTAGAGGTGGTCAAGCATGATGACTTCAAAAAGTACCTCTCTAAATTGTTGTAGTTTGAGCCTTCATCACATCCCACAGACTCAGTCAATATCCAAGATGAAAATCCTATTGTCATACTAGGACCTTTGGTAGAATATAGATATGATTCATCCCCTCCCTTCTATACATCACTGAACATACATGATAAGGTGTTGCATAACTATTTGATGGACTCAAGGGCATTTCATAATCTCATGCCCAAAACTGTCATGGATGAACTTGGATTAGAAATAAAAAAGACTTACCATGACTTATATTATTTTGAATCTAGGAAGTTTCAATGTCTTTGGGTCATCAAAGATCTGGTTGTGACCTTGTTTCAGTTGCCCATGAAAAGTGTGGTCATGGATATCGTGGTGGCTATTGTTCCCCCCAAGTTTGGCATGCTCTTGTCAAGATATTGGATAGAAAGACTTGGGGGAACCTTGCAGATGGATCTCACATATGCTACCATTCTTGTGTTTGGGGGGAGCATAGAAGACTTTACAGGGAAGCTCAGTTGGCCTAGATTATTAGTGATGAAGAAAACCCCACCAACCATCCTATTTTTTCACTTGACACTGATTTGGGATCCAGATTATTGCAGCTCATTGAGGCTCCTCAACCTCCTCTTGAAATCATAAAACAATCCATTACTCTTTGTGAAAACTCTCCTCCGATCATTTCTGTTTGGAAGATTTTCTTTGATGGAGCCTCTTCTAGGGAAAGTGTTGGTGCTGGAGTGGTCTTTGTTTCACCTACTCAAGAGACTATATCTTTGTCCTACAAGTTAGAATTTGAGACTACTAATAATGCGACAGAGTATGAAGCTCTTGTTTTGGGTTTGAGGGCTACAAAAGACATGGGGATTGAAGTGATTTCAATGTTTGGGGATGTTGAATTGATCATCCATCAGATAAAAAATATTTATCAAGATAAGCACCCTAGGCTAAGAAATTCTTCAAATGAAGTGTGGGACCTAATTGACAGTTTTTTCTTAGCTTTCAATATTTCATTTATTCCAAGAGACGATAATACCATGGTTGATTCTTTGGTTGTTTCAACAAGTAATTTCAGAGTCCCTCTGCCACCTAAGATCAAGTATGATGTAGAAGTGAAATATAGACCCTCTATGCCTAACAATGTCAAGCATTGGAAAGTGTTTGAGGATGATCTTGAGATCAAAATATTCCTTGAGATGGTTGATGAGTTTTTTTCATTGCATATTGATCAAGATCATGATTTTGGAAATAATCCTAATGCTGATGTTTTCATAAACAAAATTGCTAATCAGCATATTGTTCAGCTGCCTAGTAACCATATTCCAAAGGGACTAGTTCCTTTGGAAAGACTATTTGACAAGAATGGTGTGGCAGTGAAGGTTAAAGGCTCAACTGATAATGTTGATGCAACTGAGTGCAATATTGGTACATAGAGGGATCCAAAATTTGTCAAGTTGTCAAGCAACTTTTCAAGGGAACAAAGGGTTGAATATGTTGAACTGTTGAAAGAGGTTTCTTATGTGTTTCCTGGACAGATTAGGATCTCAGAACATATGACACAAGTATCATTGAACATAATATCCCATTGAAGGAAGAGGCCAAACCATTTAGGGATAAATTGAGACAAATAAATCCTATGTTGATTCATATTATGGAGAGGGAAGTGAAGAAGTTGTTGGGTTCCCAGATCATTATCCCCTTGAGGTATTCAGAATGGGTAGCCAACCTGGTCCCAGTGAGAAAGAAGAATTAAGAAATCATACCTTGTGTCAATTTCTGGAACTTGAATAGAATCTCTAAGAAGGATAATTACCCCTTTCCAAAGATGGAACACATATTGCAGAGGGTGACAGGTGCATCTAGGATTTCCATGATTAATGGATTTTCTGGATACAACCAGATCTATGTATTGCAAGAAGACAGAGAAAAGACAACATTCACTACTCCTTGGGGTACATTCATGTACGCTAAGATTCCCTTTGGATTGATGAACCCAAGAGAAACCTTCCAACAAGCTATGGAAATCACCTTCATTGGAGAAAAAGATAAATTTGTAGTCATCTATCAGGATGACATTACAGTTTTTTCAAGGTATGATAAAGAGAATTGTTATCATCTAAGAATGGTCTTCTTGAAATGCATAAGGTTTGGTCTCTCACTAAATCCCAAGAAATATTTATTTTCCATGCAGGAGGGAAAAATCTTGGGTCACATTGTGTTAGCTGAAGGGGTAAAGATTGATCCGAATAGAATGGAGGCCATCTAGTCCTTGTTGCCTCCCAGATCGAGGAAAGAGGTTCAATCTTTCTTGGGTAAAATCAACTTTCTGAGAAGGTTTGTTTCTAATTTTTCTGAACTGGTTAAATACACGACATCCATGCTCAGGAAGGGAAATGAAGCATAATGGACTGTTGAGTCCAGAGATTCTTTCAACCAAATCAAGAGGGCATTGACTAAATCACCTATGCTCATCAGCCCAAACTACTCTAAGGATTTTCTGATTTTTTCCTTTTCTTAATTTGACACAGTAGCAGTTGTTTTATTACAGAAGAATTCTAAAGGGTTAGAGAAACCCATTGCCTTTTTCAGTAGCATTGAGATATGCTGAGATAAAATATGACATCATGGAAAAACATGCCTATGTTTCGATTAAATCACTCAAGGATTTTAGGGTCTATGTTTTTCATTCAAGAGTCATTGCATATGTCCCTTCATCTTATATGAAGGAGATTCTCATTCAGCCTAACAGAGACGAAATAAGGAGGAAGTGGATTGCCAAAATCCTTGAATTTGATCTTGAAATAAATCCCACCAAATTGGTCAAAGGCCAAGGTTTAGCTAGGCTACTGGTCAAATCTATTTGCAAATCTTTTTGGATTAATTTCATCAACACTTGCTCCAAAAGTCAGCAGGTTGAGCTGTCTGATAAAGGTTCTCAGGTCAGTCCTCCATTGGCAGGATGTGCTTGGTACAAGGACATTATATTTTTTCTACAAAAGTTGTAGCCTCCCGACGGTATGGAGAAGAACAAGGTAAGATATATAAAGCTTAAATAAATTAAATACTTCCTCATTGATCAAGTCTTCTATTGGAAATATCCTCTAGGAGTTATATTGATATGTTTAGACCTACATGAGGCCCAAAGGATTATGTTCGATTTTCTTGACAATTTATGTGGGGGGAATCACTTCTGGAGAACCACGGCCTATAAGATTCTCAGGGCTGGATATTTTTGGCCTAGTCTATTCACCAATGTTTGTGAAAATATCATAGCTTGTGTTAAGTGTTAGAAATTTTCAGGAAAGCAACAACTCAAGTCTTTACCATTGAAGCCTGTGGTAGCTTCAGGACCCTTTCAGTAGTGGAGCCTAGATTTTATTGGGGAAATTCATCCTGCTTCAAGTGGTCGGCACAGGTGGATCTTGATTGCCATGGATTACTTTACCAAGTGGATAGAATATATCCCCACAAGGAGTGTTTCCCACAAGGTAATCATTGGTTTCCTTGAGGATATTATGGAAAGGTTTGGTTGTCCAAACAAGATTGTCACTGATTATGTTACATCTTTCAAGGCTAAACCATTGATCCAGTTCTTTGAACAGTTCATAATTGCATTGACTCACTCTACTCCTTACTACCCCCAATGGAACCAACTGGCAGAGTCCTCTAATAAGAGCCTTATAAAGATCATCAAAATATTGTTAAAGTACAACAAAAAAGCATGGGATTCAAAGCTCAAATTTTCTTTGTGGGATGATAGGGTGACAACAAAGAGGTCTCTTGGTTTCTCTCCTTTTCATCTTTTGTATGGAGTTGAGGCCATATTTCCTTCTCAACTCGCCTTACCTGTGGAAAAATTCTTCCAAGACTACCAAAGAGAACCTAATGATATGATCAGAAGAATACAACAACTAATAGAAGTGCAACAAACTAGAGAGAAGTTGTCGGACAAAGCACATCAACATCAACAAAATATCAAGCAGGCCTTTGGCAGGAAGGTAAGGAAAGAGGATTTCTAGTTGGGAGGTCTAGTACTCAAATGGGATACTCTCAAGTAGGACAAAGGAAAGCACGATAAATTTGAAGCCTTTTGGATTGGGCCATTCAAAATCTCTGAGATAATTACAAATAATACTTATAGGTTGCAGGATTTGGAGGGTGTTGTAGTTTTTTGTGGCCCTGTAAATGGGCATTTTCTGAAAAACTTCTTTGATTGAGCCATGAGCGGATTTTTCATGCCATTGTAAATATTATTTTTCCTTTTTATTGTAATAGCTAACTCCACAACCCAACACTAAGGCACTGAAACTAATGAATTTATTAGAGACTCATAGGGATCTCTCTATCCCCCATGGAGCCTAATGTTAGAACATATTATTGATAACAGGGTGTTTTTCCCTTAGAAAATAACCCCTTGGTGGAAAAATTAAGGAAAGGGGTGCTTACACAATGCACTTCATATTTTTTTCTTAATTTCAATGACGATATGATAGTTTGGCACATCCTGCTAAGGATCACATAGATCTCAATGAATGAGATATGCGCACTCATATCTACCATCTACATCCAATATCGGACTCCCCCCCCAACCTTCTGCCTTTAACGGGTAGGGGGTCCAAGTTGGTGGTTTTCTAGCGTAGGCCTTTCACTATCGTGACACCTCCACAAAAACTCAGACCCCCCCATGTGTTATCTCTTACTGCCTACCCCTCCTCAGAACTAAACATCTTACCACCATCTCATACCGCCCGTGCTCCTGTTGACACCTATCCTCTACTCACATTCCCATGCACCTATCCCTCTCCTACTGTCACATATCCTCCTCTCACCACCCAACACGTGTCTCCCACTCTCTCTCCATGTCACCTCCACTAACATTTTCATCTACCTCCCTTGACCAATCACACCCCTCTGTCTCCACGTCCTCTCCCTTGCCACATCACCCCTGCACCTTTACACCTCATCTCCCCGCATATTGGCACTGACACATTCCCTGTCACCACCACCCACTTCCTTCCACCTGGCCATCATTCACTCATTTTTCTATGCTAGTTTATGCCATTGCCTCACCCACTCTCCCTTTCCTTCCTCCACTTTCACCTACCATTTCTCTCTGCAAAGGCCCAGTTAAGAACATGTGGCAGATATTCAGAGTGCAGCCAACTTGTTTTCTACGTGCTGAGTGGACTCAGGCCCATCCTGATCTCGATGCAGGTAGCTAATGAAAAAGAAGGAGGTGGTTGAGACATTTTCCCCCTCCATAAATGGAAATCCAGAAAGGACTGGCAGATCTGAGCTCGCGTCTGACAGAGAGATGCATGCACAATCTAACAGAGAAAGTTCAGACAAAAGAGCTCGCATATGACAGGAGACTACATGCATAGTCTGTAGAATAAACTCAGAACGTAAAGCCTTGAATGGAGTGGATCGATCACTCCTGGGGTGGTTGTAGTCACTCCAGAGTATAAAGATAAATTTTTGATATTTTGTTAAGGTCGATGGTTGAGCAAGGCTCCCACATTGTAAATTTTTTATGAAGCTCTGGTTCTCTGGTGATGTATTTGATTTGAGACTTATTGTTTAATATAAGTCATCTTTCTTCTTCATCTTATTTTCCTCTAATACCGAAGTTTCCATGATTGAAGGATTCACATGGATTTTTATAGTTGTATTGTGATGGATGTTTGATTACAGTGTTGTAATGGTGTTCTTCAGTTTCCTGAAACTTTGAATTCAAGAGGATCTTATGTTTGAAGTTTTTCCTCCTTAGGCTGTTGGAAGACCTGATGTCCATAGTAGACCTCTACATTCTCCTCATCGATTCTTCCTCCTACTCACCTTTACTACAACTTGTTGAATGAAGTTGATCAAGACCTCAATTGCTTGTGCATGTTGGTCTAGATTTCTAAGTTAAAACGATATTATCTTGAGTCTGCACCCATTTGAACTCTTTAAATTTATTTATTGTGACATATAAATTGATGGGTAGGGGCATGATAGCCCACTAGAAATTTCTATACGAGGAATATACATTATTCCGTCAAACTCTGAATTTGTCTATAGCCTAACTGTAGTGAGCCTTAAAAACCTTGTTTTAGGGCCTCAAAATAGCCCTAGAAGTTTAGGACTCAAAAATATAGGAAATAACTACTAATGATGAAAGCTTCATGTGGGCTAGATGGAATAGGTGGGTGGCCACCAATATCCATCTCGATCAACCTTGAAGCTAAGTGAACTTTAATTTTCCAAATATTTTATTAATTTATATTATTCCACTATTATAATATATTATAGAAATCGAGTGGATCTAATCATTAAGAGCATGTGTTTCCTCCTTGCAGGTCATAGGTTCAAATCCAGAGGGGGTAGGGTATGCATACCTAAGTCAAATTGTTGCATAGAGGGGGTCTCTTGTTCCATAAACAAGGGGATATCATACACTAATTTGGTGTTTGGCTTGGTCGTGACCTTAAAAATATATTATTATTATTATTATTGTTAATAATAATAATAATAATAATTAAATTATCAAATATAAAGATTAATAATAAATTTTGATCTATACACTTTGGATGAAATGGATTCACATTTTTTTACTCTATTACTAACTTTATGAATCTTCTATTAAAAAAGTATGTAAAAGTATTAGTTGAATCTTCTACTAAAAAAGTATGCTAAATATTGTATTTTGTTGATTTTGTATTTTTTTGGTAAGTATATAAATTCTATTAGTTATTCACAAACTCATAAATGTATTCTCTCCTCAAAATTCTAGATAATAGAAGTTTTCTAAAGCAGACCCCATAGACCCATAACTATTTTCCTACCCAAAGAGAGAAACCAAGATTAAAGAAAAATTGGAATCAATCATGATTGTAGACAACCAACAATCGATATATATAACTAAAAGATAGACAAGAAAATATGAACTTGTAAACATGAACATTTGAGAATAAAAAAAACCATAAAGGGTCATACTAGAGAGAACCTTTTCAAACATGGAAAAGAGGAACTTGAGAAACATGTGTAAAAGTGATAGCAGTGTGACCCACATCCATTGGAGTTCCATGTGGTTGATGACCTTCTCGTGAGACTTGGAAAGAAATTTAATTCTTCTTGACTAATGAGGACATGATCATGATGAACATATGGTTATGGCCCTCAAGCACTTCTAGTCTCTTCTTAAATTGTCAGTAATCATTGTCCTTGGGAAGGATTCCCTGAACAACCATAATATTCATATGCAAATACAACTCTAGGGTTTTGTAAAATTTGGAATCCCTAGTACAAGTACAACCTATATCAAGGATGATAGTACCCACCTGAGCATCAACTTCCTCATCATCCTTCGCCTCACAAATGATCCTTGCATCTTTTTCTAGGGTTGACATGGAAACTTGAACCTCTTGGGGAATCAACTCTCCATAAAACATAGTTTCAACAACAATGGCCATGGAAATGCAGGTTTGATGGACATGGTTTTTCTTATTTTGAACTACATGCAAGGACATGGAGGAAGAATTGGTAAAGACAAGAACATACCAGGGGGGGAGCACATGGAGAATCAGAGAAAAGGAGAAGTGAAAACTCTCGAAGGACAGGGTCGCAGAGAAGATCAAAGCCATTGGTTGTGAAGATAATGTGGAGCATAGATCTGGTCCTGAAGAATTCAATGATTCAGGGATCGGGAAAAAGGGAGCAAGCCACCCGCAAAATATCTGAAGTGAGGAGTTTTGAAGGGAGATGGCCCACAGTCATAGTTTCTGGTCATGTTATAGAAAGGGAATGGCATGGAGAGTGAGTTCCTTCGCCAGCTTTCTTCAAAGGGACAAGAAGAGAGAGAGAGGGGGGGGGGTTAAAAGGACCTGCACTTTGGAGAAAGAAGGACCTGTGATAAATTTTGTTGGGTTCTAGTAGGGAACCAAAGAGTCAATCTAACTCAGGTGTCGATCCTAGACATGGAGGTCGAGCAACATCGAGGAGAGAGAGAGAAGGGGGTGGGTCTGCACCAGAGTGGTATCAGAGCTTGATTTTTCTCTCAGGCGGAGAGAAGGAGATACTTTGATACTAGAGTGGTATCAGAGCACATAATTTATTTTTGTAGTCAAGGGAGACAGAGTGCAATACTCTGTGGAGACTATTGCAAGTTGTGCAGGAGATGGTAAACAATCAGGTGGACTGTAGGTAAATTAGGATGACCACTGAAGTTCATAAATGTGGTCAAGGGGAAGTCTGTCCATGGAAAATAAAAGTGGAGATGGATAAGGAGCATAGTGAAATCCGAGCCAAGATAGAGAGGATAGCATTTAAGATGCAAAAGGAAGCAAAGGTGTGTTGGAGGTACCAATGGCCTTTGAAAAGGACATCTAAGTGGCATGTTCGAAAGTTGTTGGCTCAAAGGAAATGACATGTGTTGAGGAGGTGGTTGAGATATGTCGAAAACCTCAATGGTGAGGGAAATAGATCTGGGAGGAATCTCGTAGGTTTTGAGGTGGGCAATGAGAAGGGATCAGTTGATTTCGTAAACTTCGAGGAGGGTAGAGGAGACATACCGAATTTCCAAGTGGGCAAGGGAGAAGAGATGAGATCAATTGAGAGTTCATGTTAGAAAGTGGTGTTGACAGATGGAGAGGATGCGAAAGAGAGGTCTCATCCATATGAATATTCATGCGAAGTTTCAAGTTGAGTGGATGAAGATGATGACAAGTTGAAAAATTTCATCACAGAGGAGAAGGATTAGAGGAGTGTTATGGTCATTGGAGGAGTCGAGATATTATTCCCAAGTAGACGAGGAGAGGCTAGCACAAATCTTGTAGGTTCAATAGAAGGAAAGCCAATTAATATTGTCATGGAGAAGAAGGAACATATATTGAAGTTTGTCCCAATAGAAAGGGAGCACCCAGTTGAGTTACTCAATACGTTGGATAAGGGGTTAAAGGCACTGGAGGATTGGTTGGATAGTTTGGAACTAGAAGGTGGTTGCCAAGAAAGAACCATGCCAGAGGAGACACACCAACATGATTTACAGCTAGAGGAAGATGGAATAGAACCAGTCGAAGAACTGAGAGGGGTCAATCTATCAGAGGAGGTAGCTAGACAACAGTTCAATAACAAGAATTCGGAATTGGAGTTTGCAGTAGAGTGGCCAGTCAATGTCACAAAGGAAAAAAGAAGCATGGGAGATCAGGACGACCTACCCATTGAGTGACGTGAATATTTTCCGCCGAGGAGACTAAACAAGTTGAGCCAACAGATGAAGTAGTTGGAAGAAGCCGTAGAGGAGATACGAAAGCTGATGTTGAGGTCAACAGAAGAAGCGGTCAACAAGGAAAAGTTGGAAAAAAAGGAACATGCACGAGAAACAAGGAAGATGAAGATGCAGGAGAAGAAACAATAAAAGCAGAGAAGAGGATCAGAAGGACAACTCCAGGATAAAGTTTGGGACCCAGGAGGATTTCAACAGAGCTAGGAAGCTCATGAGTAGGATCTCATGAAATTTCCTAGCCGTGGAGTATAATGCAGGAGAATTGCTCCACCTCAACATGTGCTAGATGATTAGCATGAGTGGTGTGAATTCAAGGAAGGGAGAGGTGTCGCCCTCTCATTTTTTCCTTTGAGAATCTAAAGCGTGATCAAGGTACTTAATGCTGATAGGATGGAAGAGTCAGGTTGTTCCTTCACACAATATGGAGATAAGTTTTCCATTAAGTGGTTGACAGTAGGAGGGATCTGTATCTGATTCGGATCAGATTTCCTTCATTGTAATCTGCCTTGTTACTTAGGCATTTTTAATGGTGATTAGAAACCACTAGTTTATCTTTGAGGGAATCTCTTCAAGCCCCTATTGTATAAATATTTGTATTGTATGCCCGATATAATTTGATGAAGTTTGATGAAAAATCATTGTAAGCCGAGTTGGAGAGGTTGATGAGAGTCGAGACTCAGTTGTAGTCCAAACTCAAAACATTGTAAAATGACATTCTTCCATTAATAGAAAAAGTACATTTTTTCTTGTTTATCAATTTATGTGTAATGGATGTATGGATATTTTGTTGTGAATGCCATTTGTATGCATTTGAGTTGTAGACGTATGTTAGAAATTGTTTGCAGGGATAGAGATACACTTTTCTCTCTGTGAGTGTGTTGGATTAAGTCTGGTTCTCTAGGATAAGTGCAAGTAGTGCGCGACAAAGAGTGGAAACTCTGTGAGCTAACCCAAGGAGTGTGTGTCTGAACTCAGTGGAGTTAGAAGAGAATTTTCTAGGAGGAAACACCAGGATAATTCAAAGACTCGAGAGGAAATTTCAAGGTGGTTACGTACCTTGGAATGAAAGACTGTGTAGGAGGAAACATAGCGTAGAGTTACTGAATACTCTGTAACACTCTTCCACGAGGGAATAGAGAAAGTACAATATCGTACGAGAGAAACATATTCTGAAGTGTTAGAATCCTTTAGAGAATTCAAGGGTTGTTGAACACTCTGGGGAAGGAAGGCTTGGCAAGAGTGCATTGACAAAGGAAAGGAGATGCCTTAAGAATTCTAGGCAGGTTAAGGGAGAATTCGTCGAAAATCTTAGACAAGCGCAAGGAGTGCGCCAGGGATACTGTAAGTTCATATTACAAGATTAGGAGGAAGAGCATTAAGTTTCTAGGAGGGCATAAGAAATTCCACTGAAGGATGCATAGGAAATGAGAACCTTGAAGGTTTTCAAGCCGAGCAAAGTCGCAAAATAGTTTGTACAAAACTTTGCAAGGAGTGAAGAAGAAGTTCGAGAACAACCTAAGTCTCGAGAAGAAAATTGCGCTAAGTGTGAAAATGGGTCGAGGACTTGCGAAGTCCCGAAGATCGTGAAATTGTCCATCGTCGGAGGAGACAGGTGGCAGAATATTGGGAGATCTGGGAGTTGGAGCTCCGGGAGGTTTTCCAAGAGAAAACAAATATCTTCGTGAAGTCACGAAGAGTGGTTTGAATCCAGACTGTTGGATCTGGAAGGGACGTGTGGAAGAAATCCGTATGAGCCGGAGGAGTAGTTCTTCGGGAGATATCGGAGGAGAACATCAAGAGAATACCAAAAGAGTCGGGATTCACAACAATCCTATGCATCCACTGGGATAGGACACATGGAGTTGGATTAGCACTTCGATGATTCACAAATCAGGAGAGACAAATATAGGAGAAGTGAAAAATCCTAAAGGACGGATTCGTGGAGCATATCATAGCCATTGGCCGTGAAGTGAATGTGGACCGTAGATTTGGAGAATTCGTCGATTCGGGGATTGAGAAAAAGGAAGCAAGCCGCTCTCAAAATCTACGAAGTGAGGAGTTGTGAAGGGAGTTGGCCCACGGTCGTAATCTGTAGTCATATGATAGAAAGGGCCTGACACAGAGAGTGAGTGTTGCTGTCAAATTTCTTCAAAGGGCCAAGAAGAGAGCCTCGGGGTTAAAAGGACTTGCACTTTGGAGAAAGAAGGACCTGTGATAAAGTTTGTTGGGTTCCAGTAGGGAGTCGAAGAGTCAATTTGACTGAGGTTTTGAGGATGATCCTAGACTAGGAGGTCGAGAATCCCTGAGGAGAGAGAGAGAGAGCAGGGGGTCTACGCCATGAATTCAAGAGAAAATTTTAGTTTCATATGTACCGATTTGGGATCGTGACATGCCTATAGAAGGAAAGATAGACGTGTTGTAAGAGTGAATGAGAATGATTGAACCTATGGTGGAGAGGTTGGTTGAGCTACAACACACCATGGTGAGGTGCCTGTCATAAGTATGACAAAATTGAACCCAACATAAAGGTACTTTGGGTATGAATGTAGCCATGAATAGTGGCACATGGGTTAAGTTCGTTTCAGATTTAAAATTGCATTGGGAAAATTTAGTGTGTTCAAGGATGCATACATAAATAATAATATGTATTTTTTCCTTTTACCCTTGTATAGATGAAAATGAATTGGACTGTTAGTATGCATAGTTTTGAAAATATAATGTGCAGTAAAACTAACAATTTGTTTGGTTGAGGAATGTTGAAACTGAAGGAAGAAAAGGGTCATGGATATGATAGTGTTGTAAGCCCATAAAGAAGACCAATTTCCTACTAAGATAAAATACTATGGGGAGGAAAGTCCCATACTTGTGAATCTGTTTCCTATGCAGAAAAGATTTGAAAATGAATGTGGAATTTGGAAATATGTGGGTGACATATTTGTAAGAAAATCATGAATTTGAAATTGATGATAATATCTCATAATTGTTTTATACTTGTGATACAGGTGAGACAAAAAATATCTTTCTCGGGAGGATAGATGAATGCTATCAAAATGGAAATCATGAAAAAGGATATTGTCGAGACCAGAAAACCCTATGGTAATCCATGATCACCCTAGAGTATGTTGCCTTATGGAAACACCAACCAGAGGGACGTCTCGACAGAGAAATTCTGAGGGACACCTTGATTGTAAGAATCAATGAATTATTTATAACTCTTTTTGTGAGAGAAGTCCTTGGCAAGGTAAGATGGAGCACCCGAGCGACTGTATAGAAGAGAAGGGGATTCCTGAGCTTGGGCCTAGAGGGTGAGTGACCGCAAGGAAGAAGAGTCTTTGATAATTCTCATACACTACTGAGAATCAGACAGAAGACTATTAGCGTGAAGTACCACAGAGTCCTGCAGGGCCAAGCTAACCCAAGTTTCTTCTGAAAGAAGGAATAATACAAGTCCAGAACCTTTCTGGGGAAAAATGAGAGGGAATGCAAGAATACACATGAGGGAATACAAGAAGGAGACACATCGAGCAAGGGTGTGTGATCAAGGATATGCATAGAGAAAGAGTAGAGCACATGGGAAGCTCTAGTTCATAGAAGAACTAAGAGATTAAATTGCTCTGGTCACATGAGAGAACAAGAAGAGAGGACACCTCAGAGATGAGGGCCATGGGATTGATGTTGAGGAAGCATCTGATAAACCTCGCAGGGGATGTGATAGAGAAAGGGTATTTAAGGAATTTCAAGAGTTTCACCTAGTGATTTCATAGCTTGGCACGGGGGTGGAAAAAGTGCTAAGAGTAAATTCCTCTAAGCCTACGGTTGGGTTGGTGATCGACTATAATAGATAAGTAATTTATATACCCGGTGTATTAGAATTGGAATGATGGTTGAATGTTTGTGGTTATGATTAAAACCTTACATT
This sequence comes from Picea engelmannii, assembly GCA_009831015.1. Lineage (NCBI taxonomy): Eukaryota > Viridiplantae > Streptophyta > Pinopsida > Pinales > Pinaceae > Picea > Picea engelmannii. The sequence continues at coordinate 226,769 of ML794849.1, read as the reverse complement.
GTTTAATCAATCATTATAAATGATTATTGTTTTTTCGTGAACCCTTGTAATCGAATGGTTTCTATTTTCCTCAGTTTAGCATATGGAGAGCTATGAGACGTGGGTTTTCAAAATAATTTATGACTAAGTTTTTAGTTCCTACACGGGTCGAGAAACACCTTTCCCTATTTTAGAGATTAAATCTTGTGAATGGAAGGCGCTTCCTTCAAACCAGTCGTCCAAGATACCATGGGATTTTTCCCACGTACTTAACCAAGTCATGACTAAGCATCAAGTGTACATCCTCGAGACTAATCGGAAGATCCATATGACCAAGAACTTTGAACCCTTCACTAGGTCCGAAGGGAGCGAAGAAACTTTTGACTTTAGAACTCTTGGAGTTCAAAGCTCTGGGATGTTGTGACTTTGCAACCTTCGAAACAAACTGAAGGTAACCTATTGTTATGGTTACCAATGTGGTTGACCAACATTTGGCAGTTTCCTTAACCGTAACCTCAAGATCTTCCCCACCGCTAAACCCTGACCCACTTACCGGTTGCGAAGTAACATGAGAAGTAGATCTGAGGATACCTAGGATCTTCTCTGACCATTGGATATATTTCATGGTCAGTTAGACATTGACCACTTTGGGAGAATAGAGGTATCATAAAACAAAAACTCATGAATTCCATAGTTGCGAAGTAACGTGGGTTGTCGATCTAAGGATCCTCAGGGACCGCTCTTGATTATATGATCATGGGGATGTGTGAATCAAGTTGAGAGTACGTGGGGGTCCACACGTTGAGAAATGATGATTTTATGTGTGGTAGCCTTATTACATAGTAAAGAGGTGTGGGTAACTTGAGGCAGGTGCCACACATCTTGCCAGTGTCTTTCGGGTTGATAGGTGTCCCTCTAGGAGTGGTTGAACAATGGAACCTAGGGACCTTTGAGATATATTTGTGAGTCGTTGATCTAGGAAGTTCATTGAGGACCCCTCCCAACCATTTGATCAGCTGGTGGAAGGATCTACAAATATCACTTTGATGAAGTCCTACTCTAGGAGAACGAGAGTCATAAGTAGGTGAAACCCCCAAACGCTGAAGCCGTGAAGAAACACAGACTATCGATTTGAGGATGCATCATGATATCTCCTAACCGTTGGATCTAGACTATGGTCATCATCATGATGACCACTTCGAGATTAAAGAGGATATTACAGAGCAGAACCCTCGAACACTAAAGTTGTGAAGAAACAAAGGTCGTAGATCTATGGGTCTATGTGGACACATCTTGACAATAGGATAAAAGGGGTGTTGGGAGGTTGTTGGCATGAGTTTTGGCTTTAGAGATCTGGGTGATATCCTAGGTAGGAGAGTCTATAATACTTTTGGAGGCATTCATCTTGGAGTGACGTGGCACGCTGATGTCACATAAGGTGACATGGAACCATGTGCGATATGCCACGTGTAACCTTGATTCATGCTTTTTACAACCTTATATGCCAATTGGAACATGACACATATCTTCCCTTGACAGGGCCACGTGTCATCTCTGTTCTCTATCACATGTCATCCCTTGGTGCATGGTTGTTTGACTTAATGGCTAATGGGACCCCTGAAGTTTGGGAGTTCGAAACTCCAAGAGGATTAGGAGTTTAGGATGTATGCTGCAAAAGTACTGAAGGTCGAAGCCTATAACACCTTGTTTCCCCTAGTTTGTAAAAATAACTGGACTGGCCAAGAACTGTGGCAAACTCATAAATGTGAATATGTGATGTAAATGGACCTTGTGGAACAGGTCAATAAATGTGAATAACAATATGAATCTATATCGCAGGACTACTGAGAGGGGATGTGCAGAAAAAGAGACCACGATGGTGGTGGAAGGCACCTGGCAAGGTGGCGTTAACTTCCACCCAGATTTAATATGGTATTTCGACTCCACTGGCCCGGAGAACCAAAAGCGGCTCGCTGGCCCTGAATTAAATGTCTCGAAGGCTGGTAGGTAGATGGTTTAATGAGGGATGGGAGGTGAACCTCCCATCTGTAGAGATGTCAGGCCTGATCAGGGGGAGGGTAATCATGCCACACGCAACCTTGCAAGAGGATAAGGCGTGGGGTAGAAGCGATTGGGGGCAGACGTGAGGGGAGAACTCTGGCAATACGCAGAGTGAGTGATAGCAGATAGGAAGGAGAGTAACCTTCACGCCTGGTCACTAGCAGACATAGACACAGTCTCACAGCATCGTGGTCTCAGCTCGGGGGTGGCTAGTGGTAAATCCCCTGGGAGTCGCTAAGCCTACGGTTGGGTGGAAACGAGCACCCCTCTCAGCAGTTGCATAACCCTTGGTGTTATTTCTGATAAGTTTTTTGCCTTTGGCATCTTGAAATATTTGTATATGTTCATTCTGATGATTATGCCCATAAGCTTTGAAACTGTGAATGATTTCATTATAAGAATGTCTGTATGGTATTTTGATCAATACTAGTAGTTGTATATTTGTATGGAAGGACTATGTATGGCTTATGTCCTCATGAATTATTATTTACATGCGTACTGATCTAACTCAGACTTCACGTCTGGTTCTTAGGAGGATGACCTCCTTACCTACTTCAGGTAGTATCCTAAGTGAATCTCCCCATAGAGATACCCTCCTTGAAAATCCCATCGAGAACCTGGAAGGAGGACATGAGGGCGCAAGGCCCTAAGAAATCCCTGATAGCAACGAATCGATGGACGAGATTTCATCAAGAAATTTGTGGTCACTCATGACCATTAGATTTGGTAAGAGGAAGTTGGAAAGTTAAGTGCCTTAATCCTGATAGGTATTAATCGACGAATGAGGATCCATCATGTTATTGGATAAAGCCATAAGTGCGGACACAAACCGATCCCCCTAGATCCACCTGGATCTATAACAAAGCAAGATAGAATAATACTCTTTCCCTAGATTTTGACTATTGAATTAACTAGGATGCAAGAAATAATAGCATACCTTATTATCACTTCCTATGGTCTTTTTTGCTCCCGCTTCACTCCAGTGCTCTCGTGCAGTCAAGAACAAGACAACACAAACCAACCAAAGTGAAGAAAGCACAATCTATTCAACAGTCAATCTATGTATATGATCAAGGAATTATACAATAAAGTGGAAATGGCTTTATCGGAAAGGGACATATTACTGTATCATATTAATGGAAAGTAAAGATTACAACCTGAGCCTTGATGTCTCAAACTTCCTTTCGATGGCCCTTGGCTCTGACACACACACTTGCTCACTTGCATGAAGAAGATCAACTCCTTTGGATGAACTTGCTAGAGTCTCCAAGCTGTTGTAGCTTCAGTCCTTCACACAATTCTTTCACTAATTCTCCAATGAATCTCTTGCTTAACTTTGCTTAACCTTTTCCATGAGAATTCCCTCAATATATAGGAGAGAGTGAATTAGTTACTTGGATAAGAATGATCCCAAAATATCAGGGAATCCAATACTAGGATAACCATTCGAATGCCATCTCATCCTTCTTGAAGATTCCCTTCTAGAAGCATCGAGAATTCATCATTTTCCTTGATTTAGAAAGAGTTCTCACCCTAGCAGCTCATCATAGTGCAAATTTCTCGCACCCTGGCTTAAGGCAGCCTACGAGAATCATGCATTCTCGCAGAGAAATATACTAGTAGCGTGTGAACCTCCTTCAAAAATGATATTTCTGGAAAGAGAAGAAAGTAACTTTTCTCAAGAGAAAGTTCTGATGAAGAGCCTGAGTACACCATCATCCATACATCATCATGATGACCAAAATCATGGGTAACACATCGGGAAATCTATGGTCACACACGACCGTTAGATTTGTAGGAGAAAGTAGGGCGTTAAATGCCTTACCACTTTGTTTTCCTGTATCTTCGTGGGTAGCAAAGAGTTTAGGACCATGGATCCCCAAAGTCCATGAGAGTATCTAGGCCATAGATATTTCCACGTTTAGGAATTCATCGGAGAGCCCACAAGTTAGGAATCTATCTGAGCCGTCAAATTTCGGCTGAAAAACCCGAGAACCATTGGATCTGTCAGAAGATACCTGAGGGTTAACACCCCAGTGGATCGGGACTTTCCAATGTGGAAACCCCAAAGTAGATTTCAGCCATTCGATTGACGAAGGCCACGTGTCGCAAGATCTCCCATTTCGGGAAATCGGGAATTGCAGAATCAGGACTCCTGTTGACAAGAGTTCAGGATTTTCCAATGTGGAAACCCCAGAATAGATTTGAGCCATCCGATTTACGGAGGCCACATGTCGTGAGATCTCCCATTTCAGGAAATCGGGAATCAAGAGATTGGGAGTCCTGGCGACAAGTGATAGAGACTTTCCTGGGTGGAAATCCCGTAGCAGTTGTGGACTGTCTGATTTAAGGAGGTGACGTCTCAAGAGATTACCCGTTTCGAAAAATTGGGGATCAAGGATTCAGGAATTCCGTTGACAAAAACGAAGGCTCTTGCCTTGACAAATCCCGACCGATAATGACGAGACGATAGTAGGTGGTTAAGTCCTAATGGATGGATGATATTCCTTTGGGAGATCTCAGGGGTTGTAATGACCGTCAAATGTGAGGAAGAGATGCCAGTTTTACACTGGAGCGCGA
>ML794849.1:211530-221801 GCA_009831015.1 Picea engelmannii | reverse complement strand
CTTGTCCAGGATTAAAAACTTGGAAACAAGAACCCGACTGTGTATGCATGTGAAAGAGTTATAAATTCATGCGTAGATTATAAAATGTATTTAACTCTTGACTAATAACCATCGTTTGTCTTTTCACCCAAGCGGACGATCAGCCACAGGAATTTACAGACACAGAGAATGGTGACACACCAAGACATGGGAGAAGGCTCCCACAATAGAGACGAAGAGTCTGACGAAAGAGGAGCAATGGGAACCCCTCCAAATCTATCCGAGACTGTGAGGAGTCTTATGGTTGAATTGCAAAGTTGCAAGGCCGACAATGAAAGGATGATGAAAGAACAAGAAAAGCAAACCGAAATTAGTGCAATTTTACTACAGAGCTTATCCGACCTACAGCGAGAAATGCAGCATGAACCCGAGATGCAGAAAAATTGTCGTATCAGTGGCCATACTGAGAGGAGCACCTCAAGAAAGGTCCACCCCAGAGGTAAAGGACTAGTGCCAGACGATTCCACTAAGAAGGAAGCTGGCGATTCAGAAGGCTCTTCCAGCAGCAGGACTAGTTCCTATTCTCAAAGAAAACAGAAGAAACAAAAGACTTCCAAGGGTCATAAATTTGAAGAATTCAGAAAGGCCAAACCTCCCTCCTTCGACGGTGAGATAAAGAAGGGAGAGGAAGTCGAGGCCTGGCTACTTGGACTGAAGAAATATTTCAGAGTCCATGATTTTTCAGAAAATTTGAACTCCCGAGTGGCCACTTTCAATCTGAACATAAAGGCTTCCATTTGGTGGGAGGATCTTAAGAATATGAAAGGGGTCCGCGAGGAGGACCTCTCTTGGAAATAGTTTGAAAAGTACTTCTGGAAGAAGTATTTGTCGGAAAGGTATTTCAACGAGAAGGATAAAGATTTTTATGAACTCAAACTAGGACAACTCACTATAGAGGAATATGTCAACAAATTCCTCGACTTATTGAGATATGTACCCTACATCAAAGTAGAGAAGGCAAAGGCACAAAACTTCATCAGTGGGCTACCTAAGGAATACCGTAATCAAATCGTATTCGACGAGCCAAAGACCTTAGAAGACACTATTCGAAAAACAACATATTTTCATGAACAATATGGACATCGAGCAGAGTCTCGTGGACACTGGAAACAAAAGAGTGGTTCGAGATTTCAGAAAAAGGGGACCAAACCCTCAAGATTTAAGAACTACAAGAAGAACCCCAGAATGAACTTTCCAGCTCGGAGTGTACTCCAACAGAACTTTCCCTCGGTGGATGGAAGTAAAACTTCTGGACTTATACCAGTGAAGACTAATAACCCAAAGAAAGAACCTCTGAAATGTTGGGGTTGCAGAGAAGAGCATCTCCTGAGAGACTGTCCACACTGAAAACAAAATAGTCGGAAAGTTTATAACATTCAGGAAGCTCCCACAGTCAATGATGTGGCAAGGAGTGTGTCGCAGATTTATACAGCCTTGGATAATAACCAAGCTGACCACCAAGCTTTAGTGGTGGAAATAGAAGGTATGGTTTTCAACCATCTGGTGTCTGTTTCTATTGACCCTCATTCAAATTTGAGTTATATAGCCCCTAAAGTTGTTGATAAGTGTAAGCTACAACCATGAAAGAAAATAAAGCCATGGTTGGTACAGTTAGCCACTTGCACCAAAAGAAAGGTAGTAGAGGTCATACCAGCCTGCCAACTAAGGTTGGGTGAATTCCCCACCCAAGCAACCCTTAATGTATTACCCCTAGGATCATATGATCTAATGATTGGTATGGACTGGCTTCCCACCCATAAATCCAAACTAGATTGTTACCATAAAACCTTAGAATGTGTGAGCAAAGAAGGAAAAAGAATAACCCTTCAAGGGATCCAAAAACCGGTCTCGGTGAGGCAAATATCAGCGCTGCAAATGAGAAAGTATTGTCGAATGGGATGTCCCCTATATGCAACACATGTGTTTAAAATAATCGAAGGTGCTAAACCAAGCCCTGATGACCACCCTATCCCGAGAGAATATAGAGATGTGTTTCTGGAAGAGGTACTGGGTCTGCCTCCAAGAAGAGACATTGACTTCTCGATAGAGCTCACACCAGGAGCGGTGCCGGTGTCTAGGACACCCTACCGTATTAGCACACCTGAGTTAGTGGAACTCAAATTACAATTGAAAGAAATGATGGATAAGGGTTATATTCGAACCAGCGTGTCCCCATGGGGAGAACCAGTTATGTTTGTGAAAAAGAAGGATGGCACCCTTAGACTGTGTATAGATTATAGACAACTCAATAAAGTAACCATAAAGAACAAGTACCCCTTGCCCAGGATCAATGATCTATTCGATCGTCTGGGGGGTGTGTCTATTTTTTCAAAGATTGACTTGAGGTCGGGATACCATCAATTCTGAATCAAGGGTGAAGACATCCATAAAACAACTTTCCGGACACGGTATGGTCACTATGAGTTTGTGGTAGTACCATTTGGGTTAACCAATGCCACTGCCACTTTCATGTGCTTAATGAACAATGTACTCAGTAAGTTTTTAGATAAATTTGTACTAGTTTTCATTGATGACATATTAATCTACTCTAAGAATAGAGAAGAACATGAAGGGCATCTTAGACTTGTGCTGCAAGTGCTAAGAGAGCATCAACTCTATGCTAAATTCAGCAAATGTGACTTCTTTCAAAAACAAATACATTACTTGGGACATGTTCTGTCCAAGGAAGGGGTGGCAGTAGATCTTGACAAGATCAGATCTATCATGGAATGGCCTACCCCAAATGATGTCTTAGACATCAGATCCTTTATGGGATTGGCGGGATACTATAGGAGATTTATAAAAGGATTCTCCAAGATTGGTTGTCCAATCACTGCCCTCTAGAAGAAGGGGACAAAATTCCTGTGGACACAACAATGTGAAGAAAGATTTCAAACCTTGAAACATCTACTAACCCATGCACCAATGTTGAAAATCATTGACCCAGAAGCTGACTTCCTTGTGTGCACGGATGCCTGTAAGGAAGGGCTCAGAGGAGTCCTTATGCAGAAAGGAAGTGTGATCTGCTATGTATCCCGAAAATTGAATGAACATGAAGTCAACTATGTGACTCATGATCTAGAACTGGCTGCCATAGTGCATGCCTTGAAAATGTGGAGGCATTACCTCTTGGGAAGAAAATTTGTACTTATGACAGATCACTATGGATTGCGATATTTGTTTGACCAACCAAAGCTCAATGCTAAAGAAGCTAGATGGATGGCCCTCCTTAGCAATTTTGATTTTGAAATCAAACACATCAAAGGGAAGGAAAATAGGGTGGCCGATGCCCTTAGCAGGAGCATGAGAATGATTCACCTGGAAACAATGAGTACTTGTGAGACAGATGTCAAGAACAGAGTAAAAAATGCACAGGAGACAGATTCCTTTGTTCAGACGGTGACCCTGTACCTACAACAAGAACCCTCTGGAGTAAAATATGAAGGCTACCAGATGACCGAAGGAGGTCTTCTCACCTACAGAGATAGAATGTACATTCCAAATCGTGATGACTTGAAGAAGTTCATCATGGATGAAATACATAAAATACCATACACTGGTCACCTAGGATACCATAAAATGATCACTACCACCCGTAAACAATTTTATTGGCTTGGATTGAAGAAAGACATAGTCAAATATTTGGCCCAATGCATAGAGTGCCAACAGGTTAAAGCAGAACATCGACACCCAGCAGGACTATTACACCCTTTACCCATCCCAGAATGGAAATGGGAAACCATCTCCATGGATTTTATTACTGGATTACCAACTTGAACCAAACAGAATGATACCATTATGGTGGTGGTGGATAAGTTGAGCAAGTCTGCTCATTTCATCCTTGTCAAATCAACCTGCGAGGAGATAGATATCGCCCAGATATTCATGAAAGAGGTATTTCGACTGCACGGTATGATGAGAGAGATAATATCTGATAGAGACACAAAATTTACTTCCAAATTTTGGAAATCACTGATGGCTGGATTGGAGACCAAATTGTTGTTCAACACCGCCTATCACCCTGAAACCGACGGAAAGATAGAAAGAGTGAACCAAATATTAGAATATATGTTAAGGATGCATGTAATGCATCAACCCAGGAAATGGGAAGACTACCTGCCACTGATAGAATTCGCCTACAACAAAGGCTACCAAGCATCCTTAAAGATGAGTCCCTTCGAGGTCCTCTATGGTAGGTTGTGTAATACTCTTATCGGATGGAATAATCATGTAAATAGTATTTCCTTTGGACCCGACATACTGAGACAAATGAAACATCAAGTGACTCAGATAAAACCAAATCTGAAGATCGCTCAAAACCGATAGAAAAGTTATGATGATCAAAAGAGAACTCCAAGAGAGTTCAAAACGGGAGACCATGTATATCTCAGAATTAAGCCCAGAAGTAGTTCCCTAAAAATGGGAGCTTGTGCCAAGTTGGCACCCCGGTATTGTGGACCCTTTGAGGTTCTAGATAGAGTGTGACCTATAGCCTATTGGCTAGCACTTCCTCCCACAGTAAAAGCACATAATGTTTTCCATGTTTCATTATTGAAGAAATATGTACATTATGCTAATCATATAATTGACTGGTCTGTGATCCAGGTGGAACCGGAGGGATAATTTCTTCCAGAGCCCCAATTCATATTGGACAAAAAGGAAACCCCACTCTGGAACCAAACCATTGCACAGGTAAAAGTGCAGTGGAGACATTTTGGCCCACATAAGGCTACATGGGAAATGGAGGATGCCATGAGACAAGCATATCCGATTTTGTTTACTTCTATACATGAAATTCATGTTAATAGATGATAACATCAAGGATGATGTTCCATTTTAAGGGGGAGGCAATTTTAACATCCTGTTTCCCCCAGTTTGTAAAAATAACTCGATTGGCCAAGAACTGAGGCAAAATCATAAATGTGAATATGTGATGTAAATGGACCTTGTGGAAAAGGTCAATAAATGTGAATAACATTATGAATCTATACTGCAGGATTGCTAAGAGGGGATGTGAAGAACAAGAGACCACGGTGGTGGTGGAAGGCACCTTGAAAGGTGGCGTTAACTTCCATCGATAGTTAATACCATGTTTGGACTCCACTAGCCCGGAGAACCAAAATCGGCTCGTTAGCCCTGAATTAATGTATCGCACTCTGGTAGGTAGATGTTTTAATGAGGGATGGGAGGTGAACCTCCCATCCGTAGAGCTGTCAGGCCTGATCAGTGCAAGGGTAATCATGCCACACGCAACCTCACAAGAGGATAAGGCATCGGGTAGAAGCGATTGGGGGTAGACTCGAGGGGAGAACTCTGGAAATACACAGAGTGAGTGATAGCGAAGAGGAAGGAGAGTAACCTTCACTCCTGGTCACCAGCGGACAGAGACACAGTCTCACAGTATCGTGGTCTCAGCTCGGGGGTGGCTAGTGGTAAATCCCCTGGGAGTCCCTAAGCCTACGGTTGGGTGGAAACGAGCACCCCTCTCAGCAGTTGCATAACCCCTCGTGTTATTTCTGATAAGTGTTCTGCCTTTGGCATCTTGAAATATATGTATATGTTCATTCTGATGATTATGCCCATAAGCTATGAAACTGTGAATGATTTCATTATAATAATGTCTATATGGTATTTTGATCAGTACTAGTAGTTGTATATTTGTATGGAAGGACTATGTATGGCTTATGTCCTCATGAATTGTTATTTACATGCGTACTGATCTAACTCATACTTCACATCTGGTTCTCGGGAGGACGACCTCCTTACCTACCTCAGGTAGTATCCTAAGTGAATCTCCCCATAGAGATACCCTCCTTGAAAATCCCATCAAGAACCTGGAAGGAGGACATGAGGGCACAAGGCCCTAAGAAATCCCTGATAGTAATGAATCGATGGACGAGATTTCCTCAAGAAATTTGTGGTCACTAATGACCATTAGATTTGGCAAGAGGAAGCTAGAAAGTTAAGTGCCTTAATCCTGATAGGTATTAATCGATGGACGAGGATCCATCAGGAAATCTATGGTCACACATGACCGTTAGATTTGTAGGAGAAAGTAGGGCGTTAAATGCCTTACCACTTTGTTTTCCTGTATCTTCGTGGGTAGCGAAGAGTTTAGGACCGTGGATCCCCAAATTCCATGAGAGTATCTAGGCCATGGATCTTTCCACGTTTAGGAAGTCATGGGAGAGGCCAAAAGTTAGGAATCTATCTGAGCCGTCAGATTTCGGCTGAAAAACCTGACAACCGTTGGATTTGTCAGAAGATACCCGAGGGTTAGCACCCCAGTGGATCGGGACTTTCCAATGTGGAAACCCTGAAATAGATTTGAGCCATGCGATTGACGAAGGCCATGTGTCGTGAGATCTCCCATTTCGGGAAATCGAGAATCGTGGAATCGGGACTCTTGTTGACAAGAGTTTGGGATTTTCCAATGTGGAAACACCGGGAAATATTTGAGCTATCCGATTTACGGAGGCCACATGTCACGAGATCTTCCATTTTAGGAAATCAGGAATCGTGAGATCGGGAGTCCTGGTGATAAGGGATCGAGACTTTCCTAGGTGGAAATCCTGGAGCAGTTGTGGACTGTTCGATTTAAGGAGGGCACGTGTCGAGAGATTACCCTTTTTGGGAAATCGGGGATCGAGGATTCAGGAATTCCGTTGACAAAAACCCAAGCTCTTTCCTTGACAAATCCCGAGCCATAATTACGAGATGATAGCAGGTTGCTATGTCCCGATGGACGGACGAGATTCCTTCGGGAGATCTTAGGGGTTGTAATGACCATCATATGTGAGGAAGAGATGCCAGTTTTATGTTGGAGCGTGAATGTGCATTAGGGTAAGTAGCATGAAGATCTGGATGGCCAGAGTCCACCCACCCAGATCTACGATTGAGGATGCATTCTGGAGCCGCCTTGCCATTCTCCCTTTAATGGGGGGGGGGGGNGCAACTCTCAAACGGTCAAGATTATTCCATCATGTTCAATGACGCTCAGGTGGATTCCAGATCCCCCTTGCCATTATGCATTTAATGGGGGGGGGCGTTCGGAATAGTGTGGTGTGAAGTGGGGCCCCCTCCTGTCCTGTCGATTATCGTGTCGCACTTTCCCATCTGCCACCTACACTCCACTTAACCGTGTGATGGGGCATGTTCTCATTGGATTTTCTCTAGCCCTGTCGGGGTTCGGTGGTTGCAAAGCCAAACGGTTTGACATTTCCGTAGCACTGAGACGCGAAATTAAAAAGACACTGCATTTATTTTAACTGTGATCGTGACTCGTGATCACCTGGGAATGAAGAGAGAAAGAAGGAGCCAAGTTATGCGGGTCCTCCTTGGATATTTAGGGGTTCTGATTCGGAAGAGGACCAGAAAAATACGATTTAGGTAGTGGGTATCTGACAAAGTGGTATTAGAGCATGGTTACAACACTCGGCATGATTGGGCTCATGAATGAGTTGCGCATAAGATCCGTTCAAATCACTCCTACGAGGAGTAACCCCCTAACTTAACTCTCTTGTCTAGGATTAAAAACTTGGAAACAAGAACCCGAGTGTGTATGCATGTGAAAGAGTTATAAATTCATGTGCGGATTATAAAATGTATTTAACTCTTCACTAATAACCATCGTTTGTCTTATCACCCAAGCGAATGATCAACCGCGGGAATTTAGAGACGCAGAGAATGGTGACACCCCAAGAGATGGGATAAGGCTCCCGCAATAGAGAAGAAGAGTCTGACGAAAGAAGAGCAATGGGAACCCCTCCAAATATAGCTGAGATTGTGGGGAGTCTTATGGTTGCATTGCAAAGTTGCAAGGCTGACAATGAAAGGATGATGAAAGAACAAGAAAAGCAAACCGAAATTAATGCAATTTTACTGCAAAGCTTATCCGAACTACAATGACAAATGCAACATGAACCCGAGATGCAGAAACATGGTCGTATCAGCGGCCATACTGAGAGGAGCACCTCAAGAAAGGTCCACGCCAGTGGTAAAGGACCAGTTCCAGACGATTCCACTTAGAAGGAAGCTAGTGATTCAGAAGGCTCTTTCAGTAGCAGGACCAGTTCCTATTCTCGAAGAAAACAAAAGAAACAAAAGACTTCCAAGGGTCATAAATTTGAAGAATCCAGAAAGGCCAAACCTCCCTCCTTCGACGGTGAGATAAAGAAGGGAGAGGAAGCCAAGGCCTGGCTACTTGGAATGAAGAAATATTTCAGATTCCATGATTTTTCAGAGAATTTGAAGGCCCGCGTGGCCACTTTCAATCTGAATGGAAAGGCTTCCATCTGGTGGGAGGATCTTAAGAATATGAAAGGGGTCCGTGAGGAGGACCTCTCTTGGAAACAGTTTGAAAAGTACCTTCGGAAAAAGTATTTGATGGAAAGGTATTTTGATGAGAAGGATAAAGAGTTTTATGAACTCAAACTGGGACAACTCACTATAGGTGGCATTAACTTCCACCGAGAGTTAATACAGTATTTGGACTCCACTGGCCTGGAGAACCAAAAGCGGTTCGTTGGCCCTGAATTAAATGTCTCGCAGGCTCGTAGGTAGATGGTTTAATGAGGGATGGGAGGTGAACCTCCCATCCATAGAGTTGTCAGGCCTAATCAACGCGAGGGTAATCACGCCACACGCATGTTCGCAAGAGGATAAGGCATGGGGTAGAAGCGATTGGGGGCAGAGGCGAGGGGAGAACCCTGGCAATACATAGAGTGAGTGATAGCAGAGAGGAAGGAGAATAACCTTCGCTCCTGGTCACTAGCAGACAGATACACAGTCTCACAACATCATGGTCTCAGCTTGGGGGTGGCTAGTGGTAAATCCCCTGGGAGTCGCTAGGCCTACGGTTGGGTGGAAACGAGCACCCCTCTCAGTACTTGCATAACCCTTGGTGTTATTTTTGATAAGTGTTTTGCCTTTGGCATCTTGAAATATATGTATATGTTCATTCTAATGATTATGCCCATAAGCTGTGAAACTGTGAATGATTTCATTATAAGAATGTCTGTATGGTATTTTGATCAATACTAGTAGTTGTATATTTGTATTGAAGGACTATGTATGGCTTATGTCCTCATGAATTATTATTTACATGTGTACTAATCTAACTCAGGCTTTACGACTGGTTCTCGGGAGGACAACCTCCTTACCTTCCTTAGGTAGCATCCTGAGTGAATCTCCCCATAGAGATACCCTCCTTGAAAAGCCCATCAAGAAACTGGAAGGAGGACATGAGGGCACAAGGCCCTAAGAAATCCCTAATAGTAATGAATCAAAGGACGAGATTTCATCAAGAAATCTATGGTCACTCATGACCATTAGATTTGGTAAGAGGAAGATGGAAAGTTAAGTTCCTTAATCCTAATAGGTATTAATCGACGAATGAGGATCCATCGGGAAATCTATGGTCACACACGACCGTTAGATTTGTAGGAGAAAGTAGGGCGTTAAATGCCTTACCATTTTGTTTTCCTGTATCTTCATGGGTAGCGAAGAGTTTAGGACCGTAGATCCCCAAAGTCCATGAGAGTATCTGGGCCGTGGATATTTCCACGTTTAGGAAGTCGTGGGAGAGACCACAAGTTAGGAATCTGTCTGAGCCGTCAGATTTTGGCTGAAAAACCTGACAGCCGTTGGATCTGTCAGAAGATACTAGAGGGTTAACACCCTAGTGGATCGAGACTTTCCAATGTGGAAACCCTGAAATAGATTTGAGCCCTGCGATAAACAGAGGCCACATGTCACGAGATCACCCATTTCGGGAAATCGAGAATCACAGAATCGGGACTCCTGTTGACAAGAGTTCAGGATTTTCCAATGTGGAAACCCCGTGATAGATTTGAGCCATCCGATTTATGGAGGCCACATGTCACGAGATCTCCCATTTCGGGAAATCGAGAATAGCGAGATCGAGAGTTCTGCTGACAAGGGATCGGGACTTTCCTGGGTGGAAATCCTGGAGCAGTTGTGGACCGTCCGATTTAAGGAGGTGACGTGTCGAGAGATTACCAATTTCGGGAAATCAAGGATCAGGGATTCGGGAATTCCGTTGACAAAAACCCAGGCTCTTGCGTTGACAAATCTCAACCCATAATGACTAGACGATAGCAGGTGGCTAAGTCCCGATGGATGGATGAGATTCCTTCGGGAGATCTCAGGGGTTGTAACGACCGTCAGATGTGAGGAAGAGATGCCAGTTTTACGCTGGAGCGTGAATGTGC
>ML794849.1:156904-186033 GCA_009831015.1 Picea engelmannii | reverse complement strand
TTATAGGCGACAAGATCCCAGTTCAAACTATATTGCCAGAACTTGACGAGGAAGGAAAAATCATATTGGAGCCTAAAGCCATCACTGACACAAGAATTTTCTAGCTGAGTAATAGATCCATTTCAGAGTATCTCATTAAATGAAGGAAAGTATCGGCTGAGTATTCCACTTGGGAAGATGAGTCATTTATACAGAAGCATCTAGATTTACTCAAGCGTTGCGGACAACACTTGTCTCAAGGGGAGGGGAATGTCAAGCCCTAATATTGGATCATTACCCCTTAATTGGGGCATATTATATTATTAATGTTATTTTATTTATGTCAGCTTTAGGCCATTAGTTGTAATTATACCTCCTAGTCTCCTATATATACCAAGGAGA
The DNA here is from genome assembly GCA_009831015.1 of Picea engelmannii. NCBI lineage: Eukaryota > Viridiplantae > Streptophyta > Pinopsida > Pinales > Pinaceae > Picea > Picea engelmannii. Next base: position 185,652 of record ML794849.1, on the reverse strand, counting down.
CATTTTCATTTTGAATCATCTTGTACTTGAAAATTTAAGTGGGGTAAAAGGAGGTTTCCCCCTCAAAGAGGCTTATTATCTGAAATTATATCTTTTTCAAGGCGTTGAGCACTTTTTCTAAGGTTTTTCCATGCTATATTGATATTTGGTTCATAACAGAAATCCCCCGTGAACAATCCAAGAATGATGGGAAGTACACTAAATCCCCCTATTGTATATATGCATGTTCCTTTTTGGACACATGGAACCCAAGGGACTACCTTGTCCCCCCTTTAGAAACTTAGGATATATAATTTTTTCTCCATATTTTAACCTTTTAGGAATATTAATATAATATTCCATTGGGATTAAGCCCCCTAGCTTAGCCTTTTTTCCTAAACTCTTAGTCCTTTACCCTTTGTAGCAAAGTTGATCCCCCCGTCTATTTTTTTTGGTTGTTCTGTAGCAGTGGTGTACTTTATTAATAATATGAGTATGATTTACAATTAAAATATATGCACATTGGCCTTTATTATCTAGGCTCTTTGGCCTAATAATCATATAAGCATTCTAGCCTATAATAACTTGGCTCATCAGCCTATAAAAAAAAAAAATGTACAAGGGATCCTTGGCCATCAAGATCACACTCTCAAACCGTTGTGTGCAGAACTCTGGGATGTACACACTCTTCTTTTAGTGTGCCATCTTCGTGCACTTACACATGTGTGTGATACATTACAACATGTGTGCACTTCTTTGGTATGAGATTCTCGTGCACTGAATCAATGCATGCAGAACCAAACCAAAGATCTTGTATCATCAACTCACTATCTTATATGTGCAATTTACATTTACATTTACAATTTGGGTTCAACGTAGGGGTTTTACAAAAATACATTTTCAGTCAAATGTATGTTGACTGAAGTTTGAAGATGAATAAACGAACACTTGAAATTTTAAAAATAAGAAAGGCTAATGTTGATTGCGAGTGTTGATCCAAATCTATTGACTTTTGAAATGAAGATGACTATCGACAAACAAAATTATACCACATGATTGTTTGAAACTGAATGTTAACCTTTATTGGAACAATATGCAATCATGTTGTTATTGGAAAAATTAAATTCTTCAAGTTGTTGTTGATATCATAAACCATATAGTCTTCACATATAGCCCCTATATGTACAATTCTATATATGTGAATCAATTTGATTGAATTTGAACATATAAATAATTCATTGGATTACCAACCATTGATGACAATTGTTAACCAATGTGAGACAACTCACCGATAATGTAAATGAGTGTCAAGGTACAAGAGTGCATTATGATAGGTACAAATAAATGTGTTGAAGTCGAGTCACCTATAGGATATGACAGTCAATAGGCATTGTTGTATTCCCTTGTTGTTAGTGATGAAATATTCCATTGGTGTATTCAAACTCCAAGGAACTCAAAAGAATCTTTGATCCTGGTCCCAGATATGGTGTTTAAGTTAATGGGACAATATTTGTTCAAAGGTGGGCCTTAAGGAATCCCACATAAACCAACTCGAGCATAGAAACAAAATTATTTTGAAGAACCATAACAAAATATTGGAACCAACATGGACTTACAAAACTTATTGTGAATCATGCTCACTAGTAAGCTTGGTTTTCAAGCAAAAATCATGTCCACTTGTGCCAGTAAACGAGTTTTCACAGTTGGACTTATTTTTATCTTTACTATTTTGTTTACCCATTTATTCTCCTACCCTATGCTAGTTTTCTTGAAAAGTAAAATCCCTTTCAAGTATAGGAATGCTTACAATGGATCCATTTGTGTAAAAATATCTCAAGTATACTCATACCTGAATTTGAAAAATGTACCTTTATAGATACTAGGATATCAGAAACCAATGAATATGATTGATATAATACCAAGAAATGTTTAATAATGGAGGAATATTGTGTCTTGAGGACTGCCTAGAGCCATTCTTCAATGTATTCATTATTCTCTTGGTTCTCTTGTATATCAATAGTGGTTCGTATGTCCTCCTTTTATCATGTCAGGAAGATCTTCTACTATTTTTTGATTAGTCTCTTGATTGCATAAGGGATTTGATGACATGCATGTTAGAAATTCCTCATTCTTGGGTTCTTCTATCTACTCATTATTAAATGTTTTCCATTGCTTATTGATCTCGTCTAGGTCATATTGATGTTTCTCATGGAATTTTTTCTCTTCGATCCATGAGAGTGCATAATGTTTTTCATGTATCATTATTAACTAAATATGTTGTTGATCTGAACCACATAATTGATTGAACTATGATTTGGGTGAAAAATGAAGGGGATTTCTGAGTGGAACCAGTATGCATCATGTACTGGAAACTCAAAGTGCCTAGGAACAAAGACATAGGGATGGTAAAGGTTCAATAGGCCTACTATGGTCATGAATATGCAACATGGGAACATGAATAAACTATGCAGAAGGAATACCGACATTTCTTTGTCAATTTTGAAGAAGATGGAAGTGAAGAAAAGAAACACTCCATTTTTGGGCAGCTAGGTTCAGGAACCATATTTTAAAATTCTTGGTCACCTATGTTGATATCCTTGATAAAATAATGGCACATCATGATGGACTAAATGCAATGAAGGAGGCACATTCCTTGTGTCGGCATGTTGAGAAGAACAAGAGATTTTTGTTGGAATCATTGTCAGTGAAGTAAACATATTAAATTTTTTTATATTTATGAATATTATGATGTAAATTTGTATATGTATTTCAGCAGAGTGATGTGTATCGAGGATGATTCACAATTTTAAGAGAGGGGGGATGTAACATCCCCACTATAATCCCCAGTGTAATTAATGCATAATGTAGATATGAATGTCGCTATGTCCAAGCGATGTAATATGCGAAATGTGTTTTATAAATTTTAATGAATATAATGTTATACCAACTTCTAGGGATATGGGAAAATAGGGGGTTTGATTAATCAACAAGAGAGAGGGAAATACCTAGGTGTGTCTAAGAAAGTACCAAGGAGGAAATGGTTTATGGGTATTAAACTAAACCCATATTTTTGAATTCTATTATCTTTTCAATCAACCATGTATTTTTTGTTTGATTATATGAGAGCCCAATCATTGAATACCTATCAGGAGGTGGGTGTCGTAGTCACTTCGATAGTTATTTGAAGCATGGGGTTGCAATACAATCAACATTGGGCAAGGTGAGAAGTGAATTGTCTTGGGAAAATAGAGTAAATTTGTATGGTGAATATAGACAATTTTTCACATGCAATATTGGCATGAACTACAAGCAGAGAGTAGGAAAAAATAGCACCAGAGATAGGGAAAGAAGGATGGAAGAATTATGTATAATGATGGAGAATTACTAGAACATTTTGGAGATGGAAATTGATACTAGGTTGGTAGGCCTCGAGAGTGAGCTCGTCTATGAGTTTTACTACAACAACAAGTGTTGATGTTGTTTTCCTTGTAGTTTTCTTGGTAGTGAGTTTCCCTTGATTTCCTAGAAGAGAGATTCCTAGTTACTTGTAGTAGAGAGACCCTTATAAATGAATGGGATTCCTAGTGGACTGAGAGAAGTGAATGGGTACATTCCTTGGGTTGGGAAGGTCAAGAGGAAGAGAGATGGAGGAAATTTGGAATAGTTGTAGGAGAATACCAGTGGGTTGTGAGATATTGAGCTGAGGGGGATGTGAGCGACACCATTTTTTTTGGATTCCCATCCTAGGCTCAGGGGTGACATACTATTGATATTTTGAAAAAAAAGTGTATGGTTGGGTGGAATGTCCTTAAAGCAGTTGGTTGCACAAGTTTTCATTTAAATACAAGTGTTAATATATTATTTTATTTTTCTTATGAGTCTTATGGATGTGCAATTTACTCTATGAATGAGAATAGTTTTATGTGTTGTTATAGATCATTTATTGACTGCATACATTTTCCTTTAGAATTTTGTAGATGAATTTAATTATGGGCATTATAATCTAGTTAAATATGTGCATAATTTGTAGTTGGTAAGCTATGGGGAAAGAATTAAAAATATTCTTATTTTATTTTATGTTTATTCTGCGTAGTAATGTTCCTTAGTTAAGTTGGGGGACGTTACATCCCTTCCATACATATAACTTGGTGTAACTCTCATTAAAAATAGGATGTACAATTCTTCATGGGAATACCTTCTGTTGAGAATGAAAAAGAAACCTGCCAACTAGTCCTTCATATCGCTTAAGACATCAGGATGCATGGTCTTACTCAAGTTTTTCCTACAAGAAATGTCACTCTACTTGTTTTCTGCCCTCGATTATCTCAAATCAATCATGAAATCAGTTCAAAACCTCCATATATATTTCCTATGCGAGGTTGGGGGCTTGTAAAGAAAGGATATGGGCCCTAGTTTCATGAGACAGGATTTTCCTTACCAAAATCAAGGGTGGCCTTGGACTTTGAGACTTGGAAATCCTCATCTCTATACTTAGTTCCAAAACATGGTGGTGATGGCTCACCTCTCAAGAGAATATTTGGACTTTCCTTTGGCACAAAATGTATTGTGCCCACATGGAGCCACATGATTTCATCAGACTCATAGGAAACACCTTAGAAAACCATGATTTCATCAGACTCACAAGAAACACATCAGATTCACTGACTTCAATTACTAGAGACTTCAAAATTTTATTTTTATTTCTATTACCTTATTCCTTTAAACCCTTAGTTATGTTTTGGGTAATCCTTCGAGGCTCATTTTCAATTTTCATGACTGTGTTGAATATTGAAAGCCATTTTCGTTAAATTTTTAAGTAGATATTATAACAAATTGATCTGATGATCTTTCTCAAAATGCATAAGTAAACAAATATGATAAAGGAACACTAACTCATACCTTCCCTCACAGGTCACATATTTTTCAAGAATAAACAAAATATCCCTCTTTAATGCATTCACTGATATCCATTTGTGCCAATTCACATCCATCTGAGGATTTACAAGGAATTTTTTCCATGTTGCTCCTAATTCCATTGCTCTCCTTCAATGTTAAGGAACTCATCCTCCAAACTTGTTCGAAAACACAGGTATTACAACAGAGGAAAAACACCTCAATAACCACTTACATAATCAGATCAAATATCAACACAACGATCTTTTCACGTGGTAAAACCCCTATGGGAAAACATCCAGGACCCTAGCCAATGTGACCACTTGGAGCAGTTTATTAATGCAAAGAAAAAGATTACAGAGAGATTTTAAAATAGAGCTTCTCATAATCGATCATCAACAAATGACCCTCCATGCTCTTTAAATATAGATCATGGACCAATCAGGTGTTAAGCCACATATCAATGGCCATTAAGATCGAGGAGAGTATGAACCATCAAAGCACTCTATGTCAGAAACATATCGCGACCGTCGTATTTCCTAACTACAAATGCATAATAATGCATACTAAAGAAACACACTAGAAAACACACTTTTACCTAATGACACAATAGACCAAGTAGATCTTACTAACTCCTAAGTGTCTAAATATCCTAACATCCCCTCTTAAGAACAACTTGGGATAGGATTGAAGGATTTACAATAGTGACACAATAGGAGAAAGAAGGAGGCATTAGAGCCTATCCCCCCTTAATGACAACTTCCTGAACTCCTAACATAGATTGAAGTTTAGAAAACTTCACTTCTGTAAGAGACTTTTTGAAAATGTCTGCAAGTTGATCTTCTGTAGGGAAAAAAAGCAATTGAATAAGTTGATCATGAATGAGCTTTCTGATGAAGTGCATGTGTAGCTCGATGTGTTTCTACGTTGATGTTGAACTGGGTCTTTGGTGAGATTGATGGCACTCTGATTGTCACACCAAAGGTTGGTCGGATGTTGGTGTTGGAATCCAAACTCTGAAAGGATCTATCAAAGCCACAGGGCTTCCTGACTTGCATTTAATGCTACTCGGTACTCTGCTTCTGCTGAAGAAAGTGAAATAGCCTATTGTTTATTATAGGCCCAAGTGATAGGTCATGAACCAAGGCTGAAAACATAATCTATAGTAGATTTTCGATCATCAGGGTTGTCGGCCCAATCTGAATCAGTGAAACCAAGCAATAAAGGAGTCCCCCCTAAATTGCAATGTATCTTGAACTAAACTATACCACGAACATAGTGAAGCATCCTTTTAGTTTCTTTCCAATGGCTTTCATGGGGTGTTTGCATATATCGGGCAACAAGGCCAACAACAAAGGAAAGATCAGGACGGGTATGAGTCAATTATAAGAGGCTACAAACTAATTGACGGTACAGGGTGGCATCAACTTTAGGAGAAGTATAGGTGGCAGAAATTTTGAATCTAGATTGGAAGGGAGAAGTGGTTGGTTTACAATCGTCCATGTGAAAGTGACGAAGGTCACAAGAATACTTAGACTGGGAAAGAAAAATTCCTTCATTGGTTTGCAAAACTTGGAGGCCAAGGAAATAGTGCAAAAAGCCTAAGTCTGTCATTTCAAATTTCTTCTTAAGGTTGTTTTCAACATGGTTTAAAAGTTTTGAGTCACTACTAGTAAGGATAAGGTCATCAACATAAAGGACAAGGATTATGAGATGGCTTCCTACTTTCTTGGTATAGACATTAGGATCAGAATGGCATCTAGAGAATCCAGTGGCAATAAGAAAGCTATCCATTTTGGCATACCAAGCTCGATGAATTTGCTTGAGACCATAAAGAGATTTCTTGAGGTGAAAAACAAGGCTAGAGTCATTCTGGACATAGTCAAGAGGTTGTTCTCATTTGGAAGATTGGTTGTTGTCATTGATGTCAACCCTAGTCATGTGTTTTGGACTGCAAGATTGATAAAGGTATTTGGACATGAAGGACAATGCACATGCATATACAACACCCATGAATGGATAGTATACATCATTTTGTTTCCGATGGTATGTGGAATGTCACATGGATCCTTATGGTTGAGGATAAATGAATTTCTGAAGATGACAAAGTGAAATGAAGAAGGAAGTACTTGTAGGCCCTGAAGATAATTAAAGAAAAGATTTACAAAATAAGAAAGTGTCAGGTCGGCCCTAATGTTAAAATGAAGTGACATAAATGGTATAAATAAACATCATTATACATTCATTTTGATATAAGTCGAATTTCATAGGAAATAAGAAGTAAAGAAGGCCGGATTTCAAGGGAGGATGAAGTCTTTTGGTGATGTGTTCTAAGGTATGTTAGTTTAAGGTCGTCTTACCATTTTTGCTATAATTTTTTTTTTTTTAGAATGATTTAGATGGTGAAATCGCTATGGTATTGAGAAGACATATCAAGGTACCTCTGGTAAAAATTTCAGCTCTTGATTCGCGATAATTATGGAGATACACTCTATGGAAGATAGGGTTTGTGACCAATCCTGAAGCTAGTCAATAAACAGGTGTTCCGGGTAAAATAGTCATAACTTATTCATAGAGAATCCAAATGAAGTGGGACAAATTTCTATGGAAATAGTGTGCACTTTAGTTTCTTGTGTGTGAGTTTCAGAATCGGATGTTAATTATTGAGTGCGGGGAATTATGTGAAAGTTCACTCTCCTGAATAGACCAGAATTGAATAAAGTCTACCATTCTTTCTATAACCTCTTTTTGGGGAGGATTCAAGGAGTGAAAATTGGAGTTTCAGAGAATACATTGAGTAATATTATCTATAGGATCAGAGTACTCCAAGAATTCAAGAATTACATAAATTGAAGAAGTCTCAGGAAGCATTATCAGGTTCTATGTGATTATTTGTTGATGGTGATGATTTAATGTAAAGTTTTATTATCTCTCATATAATCTTGCATGGAAGGAAGGGGTAAGGATGGAGAGTTCAACTCTCTCTTGATATTGGAGGATTGTATCTTCCTCTTGGAGGTTTATACCTCCCTTTACATTTGGAAGTTGTAGCCACCTTTGGAAGTCATTACTTCCCTTGAACAATAACTATTGATTATTTCTCATATATTGTGCATGGTGTATTATGGTGTATTGGTGTAACTCTTATATTATTGTTCATTTCTCATTGTATATATTTGAATGGTTTAAGTATAAGTTGAAAAAAGTTTTAAAGTGTACTTGATATTGATTCACCCCCCTCTCAGTATCAACAGTTCCATGTAGATTTCTTCTTGCAAATCTCTATGCAAGAAGGCAGATTTAACATCAATTTGATGGACCTCCCATTTATGTGAGGCAACAAGGGAAAGAAAAAAGTGAATGGAATTACTTTTTTCTACAGGGAAAAGGTTTCATTATAGTCAATTCCTTCAACTTGGGAAAGTACTTTGGCAACTAATCGAGCCTTGTGTCTTTCAACACTTCCATCTGATGCATACTTAGTTCTGTAGACCCATTTGCATATAACAAGATTTATTCCTTTTGGAAGAGGTACAAGATCCCAAGTATAATTTTCCATTAAAGAATGATACTCTTCATTCATTTTTGTATCCCAATCTGGATGACCTAAAGCTTCTGCAAATGTCCTTAGATCATGAGTTTCTGAAACTTGAGCCAAAAGAGAAGAGGCTCTCTGGAATTGTGAACATTTCCAACGCTGATATGAAGGATCACTGACAAGATCACCAACTGCTTCTCGTGTTGAACGGACCCATCTAGGGAGCAATGGAGATAGTTTTGGTTCAGGTTCAAAGGACTCATCTAGAGGAGGGTGAGAAGGAGAAGGTGGATTTTCATCCTCACTGTCATCATCCGAAGAAGAAACCAGATCATAAGAAGGCAGAAATGCCAAAGATGGCTCATAGAACAAAGAGGTCACAATCGTCGAATTAGGATCACAGGCCAAGAGATTTTCATCAAATTTAACATCTCTTCTAATAATAATTTCATTACAATGTGATTGAAGAAGTCTGTAACCTTTGACATCTTTAGAATAACCAACAAATATACACTTATCACTTTTAGGTTGCAATGATTTCATTTTCTCATCAGGAATGTGAGCCCATGCTATACTTCCAAATACACAGAAGTGACTTACATCTAGTTTAATTTTAGTCCAATCTTCTTCTGGTGTTATATTTTTAAGAGCCTTTGTGGGAGTGTTATTTACTATGTAATTTGCACAGTTGATGGCTTCCGCCCAATACTTTAGACTTAATCCCTTAGATTGGATCATACAATTAGCCATTTCTTTTAATGTGCAGTTCTTTCTCTCAGCAACACCATTTTGTTGTGGTGTATATGGAACAGTGTGTTGCATTTGGATTCTCTGTGTAGTGCAGTAGCTTGTAAAATTATTGTTCACATATTCGCCTCCATTGTTTGTTCTTAACCTTTGAATTTGATGTCCAACTTTCTTTTCTACAAGGGCCTTCTAGGCCAAAAACTTGTCAAAAACTTCACTCTTGAGTTTTAAGAAGTAACCCCAAGTGTTAGCGTTAGAAGTCACTCATGGATTGCAACGGGAGCAGAGCCCAACACCCATCAGTTTATGTCACGATTTTCTTAATGGGGTGATCAAATGGAGGTTAACTCAAACGATGTGGTTCCAACTCCGAAACTAGGCTAGGCTTGCATGGGCAAGTGAGGTCTTAGATATCTTCAAACAATGAGTTGTAGTAAGGGTGAGTAGGGGGAAGACTTGTATCAAAGAGATGCAAAGGTCTGTCATAAACATCAAGTTCCTAATAGACTGTGGAAGAAGACATCTAAACGCAAGATCTTCTTACGCTCAAACACAGAAAACCAGAGAAAACAATAGTGCCACAATAAATCCTTTATCACAACATAATTTCCATAATTCGTGCGAATCAGTCAATCACGAACTCTCTTAGTATAAGATGAAAACTTAGATGGGAAAAGAAAGACTGTCTGAAATTAAACAAGAAATCTTACATACAGATGCATAACCAGAGCTAGGATATATGTTAAAACTTTACAATCGGGAGCTTCGCTCTACCATCGATACTTACAAAATACAAAGACTGAGTCTATATACTCAGGAAAATTCATCTCACAGAGGCGTGTCCAGTCTCTCAAGGCTTGGTGTCCCCTCAGTCAAACTTGTACTAATATCTTCCTTTAAATGCCACCTTAACTACGCATGGCTCCTGTAAGGAGGGTAGCTGAGCCATGAAGTGCTCGGCTAGCATACGTAGACTTCTTTGTTGAGTTGAGGACTTCGGCACGGTTTCATTGAGAGAATAGATACATAGGGCTTTTGCGAGCAGGTGGCTCGCCAGACCGTCCATCCCCCCAATTTAATGAACAAAAGGAGGTTTCAACCACTTGCTCTTGCCTTCATTTACTTCACTGCTAGGAACCGTATTAAGATTGGGTCCAATGGCACCTGGAGATCGCGATGACCCTCATTGCAATTGAACTCGGTGCCTTTGTCCTCCTTCACGCAACTCCTTCCTCTCCCCAAGTGACTATGGGCTGTGACCATATGCTTTCGGTGTTCGCGAATATGAAAGGGCTAACCTTCGCTGAATGAAATCGCGATGAGCGATATGTCAAGACGGTTCAATCTAGCACCACGCGTCCCTGTAGATCTGATGGCTCTTAACTCTCCCGACGATACCATGGGCCCCGGTCCAAGATTCTCCCATCACCTCGCACATCGGAAAATAACGGAGCTTCTCTTTGTGTGTTGGAATCGCGATGGGTGAAGTGCCGAGATGGCGCTATTTGTTGCCAGGTGTCCCCTCTGGATGGACAGTTGAAAATGTTTCGTGATATCACAGGCCCCACCTTCTACGCTTTCGGCGCTATCGGGGTTCAGGATTTCTCGATGTTGAACAACATGAAACTCTCTCCCTATGAACTCCCGACCGCCAAAACGCCGATGCGGCCAGATCTTGCAACACGCGTCACTGGATCAGACAACCCAGATTCAGCCTTGAAATATAAGGAATTTCTTTGGTGTTATATGTCGGGTACCTGAGTAACCCTGAGATCCCGATGACCATTGATCTACTTCGTTGATGGATCTCGGTTGAAGACATCAAAACCTTGCCCGCTCGCTTGACTTGTAACCGGAAAGTTGATCCTTCCGCTACTGCACTTGGGAATTTCGTGTGCAATCTACAGCCCTGGGTGCTTCTGCGCCAAATGACAGAAATAATCGCTAAGATTAGGATCCATGGGGGATAGATTCATCCCTATGATGCTCTAAGAACTCCTTCCGCAGCTTCAGTGCCTCTCTATTGGGCGATGGAGTCACTTATTAGGCCAAAAATATGCAAAAAGAAACTAAACAAAGAACTAAAGGATAATATTTACAAACAAGGGAACCATCTGAGGCTCAAATAAATCATTTCTTGAGAAAATGCCCATTCACTGGGCTGCTGAAAACCTCTTCACCCTCCAGATCTTGCAACTCATACGTGTTGTTGGAGAAAATCTCAGAGATCTTGAAGGGGCCAATCCAGAGGGCATCAAACTTGTTGTGTTTGCCTTTATCCTGCCTGGGGGCATCCCACTTGAGTACCAAATCCCCGATCTCGAACTCTTTCTTCCTGACCCTCTTGTCGAAAGCCTACTTGATATTTTCTTGGTGGCTATGAGCTGCGGTCCTCACCTGCTCTCTGATCTGTTGCACTTCTACTATCTGATGGATCCTCCTAATTATATGATCTGTTTCTCCCTCATAGTCTTGAAATAATTTTACCACAAGTAAGGCGAGCTGCGTAGGAAAAACTGCCTCTGCTCCATAGACTAGCTGAAAAGGTGAAGTGCCCAGAGATTTCTTCGTTGTCACATGATCAGCCCACAGAGAAAACTTCAATTTTGAATCCCAAGCCCTTTTGTTGTCTTCCAACATCCTTTTGATGATCCTTATTAGGATTTTGTTGGAGGACTCTGCTAAACCATTGCCCTGGGGATAGTAGGGGGTGGAGTGAATTAATGAGATCTAGAACTTCTCACAGAACTTAATTAGAGGCTCAGACTTGAAAGAAGCATCATTATCGGTGACGATCCTGCTAGGACAGCCAAATATGGCTATGATATCTTCCAGGAAGCTGATAATTACTTTGTCAGATGTACTTCTGGTGGGGACATCTTCTATCCACTTGGTGAAATAATCTGTTGCTGTCAGGATCCATCTATGTTGACCACTTGAGGGAGGATGAATTTCTCCATTGAAGTCCAGCCCCCACTGCTGAAAAGGTGCTGGAGATACTATAGGATTCAATGGTAGTGATTTGAGCTGTTGCTTTCCTGAGAACTTTTGACACTTGATGCAAGCTCTGATTCCTCTGCAGACATCAGTGAATAAGGTAGGCTAGTAATATCCAGCCCTGAGGATCTTATGAGCTGTGGTTTTCCAGAAATGATGCCCCCCAAAAAGGCCTTCATGGAAATCAAACATGACTTTCTGGGCTTTTGGTGGGTTCAAACATCTCAGCAGCATCCCCGAAGGATCTCTCCAGTACAAAACTTGCTCAATGAGACAATACCTGTCTACCTTGAGCTTTAAATCTCTTTCCCTACTTTTACCCATTCCATCCGGAGGCTTCAATTCTTGCAGAAAGTATAGAATGTCATGATACCAGGCACAGTCTACCGGCGATAAGCCATCTTGAGAGCATTGGCAGGGCAGCTCAGTTTGTTAAGTTCCTAAGCGAGTGTTAAGGAAACTAACTCCCAAGGCTTCACAATTAGATTCAACCAGTAGCTTGGCTAGTCCTTGCCCCTTGACCCACTTGGTGGGCTTTATTTCCAAGTCAAATTCCAGAATTTTTGCTATCCATTTGCCTATTCTCCCATCTATGTCTGGCTGTACAAGAATGTCCTTTATGGAAGCTAAAGGAATGTATGCTGTCACCTTCGAATGCAAGATGTATATCCTGAAATATTTGAGGGCTTTCACTAAGGCATAGGCCTGCTTTTCCATGATCTCATACCTGGTCTCTACATATCTTAATGCCTTGCTGAAGAAAGCAATGGGTTGCTCATGCCCCTTCCAGTTTTTCTGTAACAAGACCACTGCTACTGTATCAAAAGAAGAAAAGGAGAAAATTAGGAATTCTTTGGAATAGTCAGGACTGATCAGCACATGTGTCTCAGTCAATGCCCTTTTTATTTGTTCAAAAGATACCCTGGGCTCAGCGGTCCATTTCACCTCGTTTCCCTTTCTGAGCATGGTCGTGATGTGTTTCACTAGCTTGGCAAAATTTGAGACAAACCTCCTTAGAAAATTGATTTTCCCTAAAAAGGCATGAACCTCTTTCTTAGACCTGGGAAGTGACAAGGCTTGAATTGCCTCCACCCTACTGGGATCAATTCTCACTCCCTCTGCTGATACTAGATGGCCCAACAAATTCCCTTCCTGCATAGCGAACAAAGATTTCTTGGGGTTTAGGGACAGGCCGAACCTCCGACATTTCATGAAAACTTTCTTCAAGTGGCGGCGGTGCTCCTTGTCTGAGCTAGAGAAGACTGTGATGTCATCAAGATAGATTACCATGAACCGGTCCTTCTCCCTGATGAAGGATATATCCATGGCTCGCTGAAATGTTTCTCCTGCATTCATTAGTCTGAATGGCATCTTGGCATACATGAATGTGCCCCAAGGAGTGGTAAAGGTTGTCTTCTCCCGGTCCTCAGGCATGAGCGATATCTGATTATAGCCAAAAAAAACGTCGATCATGGAAATCCTAGATGCACCGGTTACCCTTTGCAGTATGTGCTCCATGTTGGGCAGGGGATAATTGACTTTCTTTGAGCTCCTGTTCAGGTTCCTGAAGTCGACAGAAAGCCTGATTTCTTAGCTTTTCTTCCTCACGGGAACCAAATTGGCTACCCATTCAGAATATCTCAAGGGGACAATGATCTTGGCTTCTAACAACTTCTTCACTTCTTTCTCCATAATGAACAACAACATGGGATTTATCTGCCTTAGTTTCTCCCTGAATGGATTAGCCTCTTCCTTCAATGGGATCTTATGCTCAATGACAGATGTGTCATACATCTTTAGGTCTTCGTATGTCCATGCAAACACATCGGTGAACTCTCTCAACAACTACATATATTCTGCCCTCTGTTCTTTGGTCAAACTGCTTGACAATTTGACGAACCTACGCTACTCCTGTGAACCAATGTTGCATTCAATTGTATCAGCACCTTCATCCGAAACTCTACCCTTTACTGCCACATCGTTCCCATTGAACAATCTTTCCAACGGGACTAGTCCCCTCGGAATATGATTTCTAGGTAGATGAATAGTCTGGTGGTTGGCAATTTTATTTAAAAACACCTCAGGGTGGGGGTCACCTTCTGTGTCAGGATCCTGATCGATGTGCACCGCAGAAAACTCATCAATGGATCGGAGAAATCTTTCAATTTCTTGATCATCTTTGAATACCTTCCAATGCTTGACATTATCCAGTACAAAGGGCCTATATCTTATTTCAACATCAGAGTTGACTATGAACGGTAGAGAAACTTTAAGCAAGATGGCTGAGATGGCTAAAGAATCGGCCACAACATTATCCTCCCTTGGAATAAAAGAGATATTGAAAGCTGAGAAGAAATTGTCAATTAGGTCCCATGCTTCATTCCTGTAATTTCTGAGTCAAGGGTGCTTAGCCTGATAAGCACTTCTGACCTGTTGGACCACCAACTCTGCATCTCCGAACACTGCTATCTCCTGAATTTCCATTTCCCTAGCAAATCTTAATCCTAGAACAAGGGCTTCATACTTTGCCACATTGTTGGTGGTTTCAAATTCTAATTTGTATGACAGAGATACGGTTTCCTGGGCAGGTGACACGAAAAACACCCCAGCACTAGCACCTTCCCCGGAACAGGCTCCATCAAAAAACATTTTCCAAACGGGGGTGATGGAAGGAGGAAGTTCACGAGGAGAAGTGGGCTTCTTTCTGAGTTTGAGAGGAGGTTCGGGGGCATGGGTGAGTTGTAGTAAACTGGAGCCTAAATCAGTGTCCAAGGAAAAGATGGGATGATTGGTAGGGTTGGCCTCATCACTGATTATATATGCCAACTGGGCTTCTCTGTATAGCCTTCTATGCTCTCCTCCAAACACTGGGATAGTAGCGTATGTGAGGTCCATATGCAAGGTTCCCCCCAGTCTTTTTATCCAAGATCTTGATAACAACATACTGAACTTGGGGGGGACATCAGCCACTACAATGTCCATGACCACACTTTTCATGGGCAGTTGAAACAAGGTCACGATCAGGTCTTTGATAACTCCTAGACACTGAAATTTTCTGGACTCAAAGGAATAGAGGTCATGATAGGCTCGAGTGACTTCTAGTCCTAACTCTTCCATGACTGTTTTGGGCATGAGGTTGTGAGAAGCCCCTGAATCCATCAAGCAATTGCGCAATACATTGTCATGTATGTTTAAGTAAGTGTAGAAGGGAGGGGATGAGTCGCTCCTGTCTTCTACCATAGGACCTAGGATAACTGCAGGCTTTTCATCTTGCAAATTGATGAAGTCCATGGGAAGGCTTGAGGCTTCAGAATGTAAAATCTCAGAGAAGCATTTTTTGAACCCTTCATGTTTAATCAATTCTGTCAGGGGCACAGGGATTCTTCTTTTTTGAATTTCATACTCGAAATTAAAAGAAGATGAGAGCTTTGAGATTTCTCTTATTTCGGGAACATGACTCTGGATAATGGGAGAGAGGGGTTGGGTCTTCTTACCTATGAGACTGTCTGCTGCTTCATCAGCAAGTTTCTCAGTCCTGGTGGACTTCTCAGGGGCATCAGGTGCTACTGCCTTCTTCTGGGACCTCAGGTCATACCTGCCTTGGTGAGCACTAGTCTTGTTTTCCTTACTCAGCTCATTTAGCTGGTTGTCCATGAGAGATTCCTCATATGTTGATTGAGTGAGATGAGGAAACGGAGGAGTGTCCCCAAAGCAATGGATTTCAGAATCCATCTCATCTGTTTCCCCTTCTTCCCCCTCGGCCACAAAATTGTTTTGAAAAGGGGCCTGAATTTTCTGGTCTTCTCTGTCTCTTCCCTTCTCTCTTTGCACATTCGGGGGAGTAAAATTATTTGGCCTCCTGAAAACTCCTTTATTTTCAGCGTTTTGAGGGCCCTTATATGCTTTCCTCCCCTCGACCTTCATTCTCTCCATCTCTGCAGACAGGGACTTCACCATCTTGGTCAGTTCATCCATTTGAGGGTGAGGCACCAATGATCCAAAAGTTGAGGCTTCCAACCTTCCTTTTCTCCTGTCTGCGTTGGCCTTGTTCCTCAGTCTGTCAGCTGCTAACACATTGGATTCCACCTCTATGGCCGCATCTTGCATTTGAGCTAAGGTGGTGGCTCTTCTTTCTCTCAACAAAAGGCGGAAATCGGGGCCGAATGCACTAGCATATGAAATCTTAGCTGAGGCTTCTGAAGGCTTTATCTCAGCGAGGATTTTGTTGTACATCTTACTAAATCTTTTGGAGAAGTCAAAGACAGACTCTCCTTCCATTTTCTTCAGAGACCCAAACTCTGTCATGTAATACATGAAATCCTTCCTATCTCCCCACTGCCTCAGGAAAGCACTCTCTAGAGTTTCAATCCCAGCAATAGACCCTGGAGCCAATCCTCTAAACCACTTCCTCACCTCACCATCCAGGCTCTGGACAAAGACTCTCATCCAGACATCTTCATTTTCAATGTTGAGGTTGTCTGCATAACTGTAGAAAGTAGCCAGGTGCTCTTGGACAGTCATGTCTCCTTCCCCAACAAACTTGGGCATGTTTTTCAAGTAATCCCCAGTAGGAAGAGGATTCAGAGGATGGGGTAGGAATAAAGGAGCATATCTAGTAGCAACTATGGCGTCCATTCTATTCAGAGGGGGATTAGCACCAGCCATAAGAATATTGGGTGGAGGAGAGCTGGGAGGAGAAGGAGTTTGCGAAGGGGCTACTGGGAATGAGTCTCGAAGTGGAGTGGGAAACAAGAGGGGGTTTAAGGAGAAGGGTAACGAGCTCAAGTCAGTAGGTGTTTTTCTTTTCACAGGAGTAGTAAAGATAGGAGTGGGGAAATCTTCTGTGGTCCCGAGTCTACACCAAGGTACAGTTTCAGGGGAGAGGGGAGTGACAAGGTTTTGTCCCTCCGATCCTAGACCAGGAGAGGAAAACTCAACAGGAACACTCCCGAAATTTAGGAAACGGGAAACCTCAGAAACAGGTCTGCCAAGAGACTGAGGAGGAGAAAAAGGAGTTCCCACAGAAGGATATGGTGGATTACCTAGTTCGGTGGTGGACGCTTCTTCTTCATAGGCCTTTCCCTTTCTGAGCACTGCTTCTGGATCTGCTTCAGGCGTAGCTAGAGGCAACTGTGGGTGAGACCGCATATGCCTACCTCTAAAAGCCACAATTAATTGAGCAGGATATCCCCAGCGGATTCGTCACAATGTAGTCGCCAGGTGCACAATAGAAATCTTGATAATTCTGATATCTGATGCACCTTCAGAATCAATTAATCGTTGTCGTTCAATCCCGGGGAAAATATTCATCTTCGTCCCTGGAAACGGTGCCAGAAATGTTAGCGTCAGAAGTCACTCTTGGATTGCAGCGGGAGCAGAGCCCAATGCCCATCATTTTATGTCACGATTTGCTTAATGGGGTGATCAAATGGAGGTTAACTCAAACGATGTGGTTCCAACTCCAAAACTAGGCTAGGCTTGCATGGGCAAGTGAGGTCTTAGATAACTTCAGACAGTGAGTTGTAGTAAGGGTGAGTAGGGGGAAGACTTGTATCAGAGAGATGAAAAGTTCTGTCATAAACATCAGGTTCCTAATATACTGTGGAAGAAGAGATCTAAACGCAATATCTTCTTACGCTCAAACGCAAAAAACCAGAGAAAACAATAGTGCCACAATAAATCCTTTATCACAACATAATTTCCATAATTCGTGCGAATCAGTCGATCACGAACTCTCTTAGTATAAGATGAAAACTTAGATGGGAAAAGAAAGACTGTCTGAAATTAAACAAGAAATCTTACATACAGATGCATAACCAAAGCTAGGATATCTGTTAAAACTTTACAATCGGGAGCTTCTCTCTACCATCGATACTTACAAAATACAAAGACTGCATCTATATACTCAGGAAAATTCATCTCACAGAGGCGTGTCCAGTTTCTCAAGGCTTGGTGTCCCCTTAGTCAAACTCGTACCAATATCTTCCTTTAAATGCCATCTTAACTATGCATGGCTCCTGTAAGGAGGGTAGCTGAGCCATGAAGTGCTCGACTAGCATGCGCAGACTTCTCTGTCGAGTCGAGGAATTCAGCATGGCTTCATTGAGAGAATCGATACACATGGCTTCTATGAGCAAGCAGCTCGCCAGACCCTCCATCCCCCTCATTTAATGAACAAAAGGAGGTTTCAACCACCCTCTCTTGCCTTCATTTACTTCACTTCTAGGAACCGTATTAAGATTGGGTCCAATGGCACCTAGAGATCGCGATGACCCTCATTGAAACTGAACTCAGTGCCTTTGTTCTCCTTCATGCAGCTCCTTCCTCTCCCCAAGTGACTATGGGTTGTGACCATATGCTTTCAACGTTCACGAATATGAAAGGGCTAACCTTCGCTGAATGAAATCGCGATGAGCGATATGCCGAGACGGCTCAATCTGCCACCACGTGTCCCTGTAGATCTGATGGCTCTTAACTCTCCCGGCGATACCGTGGGCCCCGATCCGGGATTCTCCCAGCACCTCGTGCATCGGAAAATAATGGAGTTTCTCTTTGCTTGTTGGAGTCGCGATGGGTGAAGCGTCGAGATGGCGCTATTTGCTGCCAGGTGTCCCCTCTGGATGGACAGTTGAAAATGCTTCGTGATATCACGGGCCCCACCTTCTACTCTTTCGGCGCTATCGGGGTTCGGGGTTTCGCGATGTTGAACAACATGAAACTCTCACCCTACGAACTCCCGACCGTTGAAACGTCGACGCAGCCAGATCTTACAACACATGTCACTGGATCAAACGACCCAGATTCAGCCTTGAAATATAAGGAGTTTCTTTGGTGCTATATGTCGGGTACCTGGGTAACCCTGAGATCCCGATGACCATTGATCTACTTCGTGGATGGATCTCGGTTGAAGACATCAAAACCGTGCCCGCTCGCTTGACTCGTAATCGAAAAGTTGGTCCTTCCACTACTGCACTTGGGCATTTCGTGTGCAATCTACAGCCCTGGGTGCTTCTGCACCAAATGAAAAAAATAATCGCTAACACCAAGTACATCTAGAAAAGTCATCAATGAAAGTTAAGAAACACTTTCATCCAGAAAAAGAAGGAGAGGAACGTGGACCACACAAATCGCTGTGAACAAGCTGCAAAGGACTTGAGGCGTGCCAAGAGGCATGTTTGTCAAAATTGTCTTGATGATGTTTTCTGAGAACACAACCAGCATAAACACCATCTCTGCATGAAACAAGAGGAAGACCAATCACCATCTCTTGATTACATAGTTGTTGCAATGAGTGATAGTTTAGATAACCAAACCTCTCATGGCAAAGTTTGCTCAAGTCATCGCTATGAGCAACAAAAACTGATGAAAAAGATGATGACCCAAAGTTTTCAAACTTGTACAACCTGGTAATATCATCAGTAATTCCAATTGCAAGAACATGCTTAGGATCTTTTAGATCCTTGATATAACTTGGTGACGTGAAAACTCAACGGTTTTACCTTCACCTGAATGAGTGATTTGATATACTGATAGAATGTTACAAGAAAGACTTGGAACACATAATACATCATTGAAATGACCATTATCTACTTGAACTATTCCAGATGCTATAACACTAAGAGATCTATCATCACCAACACATATTTTCTTGGTGTTACATTCATTTAGAGAAGAAAATATGGCTTTATCCTTAGCCATATGATAAGATGCTCCTAAATCAATAAGCCACTCATGAGAAGAAGAAGTAGTAGAAGTAGAATTTGCACTGAAGGAGAAACCAAAAGTAGAAAGTGCATGTCCGTGAGAAGAAGTAGTAGAATCAATATTGATGTTTTGCTTCTTCATTTCTGCTTCTAAAGTTGCCATCTTCTTGAAACATTTAGACTCATCATGGACATCTTTATCACAAAAGTTGCAATGTATGTTAGTATTCTTTCTTTATATTTTTCTCCATTGTCATCAGTAGGAGCTAAAGATGTCTAAGCAAGTTTGAGACCCTTATGTTGTTTGTTGTTGTAGCGAGGATGTTCCTTCTTGGGATACTTGGGTTTATCCTTCTGCTGGGCAACTAAGGATTTGTTGGAGGGACCTACAGTGTTGATCACTCCAAATTGTACAAGATTATCTTCCTCTCAAATCAAAGAAGCACAAAAGGACTCAAGAGTGGGTTTTTCATAAGTTTCTTCCCCTAGAGCCTCCCTCATGGCATAAAAGGTAGATACAAACACAGAATATGCACTACCTAGCTTAGAAAGAATAATATATATGCAACGCTCTTCCTCCATATTTAACTTACATTCTTCACATAAAATTCTGAGTGTTTTAAACCTAGATAGATAGTCTCCAAGGAAAGAAAAATCACTTGGACTCAAGGTCAGTATTTGATTTTCTAACTATTGTGCTCGAATAATATTGAGTTTACCAAACAAAGATTCAATCTTTTTCCAAGCTTCTTCGGGGTCATCAATGTCTTGAATGTGGTACCTTAAATCAACAGAGATGGAAATTCCAATTAGTCAATGTGCTTCGTCATTCCTATTATCCCAATTGGATTTTTTACTAGCATCAGTGGGTGCTTTTTCCTTTCCCAAGGTAATCTGGTACAAGCCTTTACTTCTTAATAAATATTCCATATGAGATTTCCATTGGAAGTAGTTGTTACTGGTAAGCAAGAAAGTACTTGTAGAAGCCATATTAAATATGCAGATAATGTGTATTTAAAAATTGAAACTGATGATCTGGATGGAAAGAGCTCAAAAATTTATGTGGTTTTAAAAACAATGGCAATAAAAATGGAGTTCCGATTTGAGAGTTATGCCCCTTTAAAAAAAGGCATAAATGATAACCAAATGACCACGTGATAGTGTAAGCTGCTTTATAAAGTGAACCACTTTTATAAAGAGAAGTGGGGATCAATTTTACAATGAAGTTACCTTATAACAAAAAGGCTGCATGCAAAATAACTCTAAAATAAAATATTAAAGCTACTTATAGTGATTCACTTTTATACTTGAAGTGAAATACAGTTTACAATTTTTGCATAATGTTTTCCAAAAAGGTAACAAAAGAGAGACTTGCACTCAAGACCTCTTACTTAATAAGGCAAATTTTAACCAAATGGTCTAGAAAAACATATTGTAATGTTCAAAAGGAGGATTTTTTTTGTTGTTGTTGTTGGTGGTGGTGTTGTTGTTGAAGACTACCTTGGAGAGCGTGCTAAAAAAAAAGTCTTTTCACACAAGAAAAAAATTTAGGGTTAGATCTCGGTTAGCTTACCCAGAAGAAGCACCTTTTCCTATCTATTTCTGATTTGTCGAGATCGCACAGGGCACGGGGAAAAGAGAATACATAGATCCAAAAGAGTAGCAACCCGGAAATAAAAAAATACAAAACCGAAATAAAACCAAAAAACCTTCTCTGCAAAAAATTTTAAAAATGTGTATTCAAACTTTATACCTTTGGATCTGATTGTAATGGTTGTATCTTGGGAAAACAGAAACCTTTTCGAGTGAAACAAAAAGTGTTCTTGAATGAAATGAGTGATGCATACGCAATGGAACAGTCCTCTCAACCCATAAATGTATGGAAGAGATAGAAAATGGAGATGAGACAACTCGTCTTCACGATATCGATCTGCAACATGAGCGGATATTCAAATAGGGTCTGATACCATGTTTAACAACACAGGTATTCCAACAGAGGACAAACACCTTCAGTAACCACTCACATAACCAGATCAAAAATCAACACACCAATGTTTTCACGTGGTAAAACCCCTACGGGAAAACATCCACAGCCCCAGCCAATGCGACCACTTGGAGTAGTTTATTAATGCAAAGAAAAAGATTACAGAGAGATTTTACAAGATATTTTCTCACAATCAATCATCAAAAAATGACCCTCCATGCTCTTTAAATAGAGATTGTGGACCAATCAGGTGTTAAGCCACAGATCAATGGTCGTTAAGATCGAGGAGAGTATGAACCGTCGGATCACTCTATGTCGGGAACATATCATGACCGTCAGATTTCCTAACTACAAATGCATATTAATAATACATACTAAAGAAACACACTAGAAAACATACTCAAATGCATATTAATAATGCATACTAAAGAAACACACTAGAAAACATACTTTTACCTAACGACACAATAGACCAAGTAGATCTTACTAACTCCTAAGTGTCTAAATATTCTAACAAAACTCACTCTTTTGTTAGAAGCTGTAGGGTAATTTGGAAGAAGACTAAATAAAATTGGTGGATGGATAAAATAGGTCCAAAATTTAATTCTTTGTGTTGGAATTAATGATGGAAAATATGAATCAACTAATCAATCATGACATTTATTGATTACTAATGAGATTGTTCATGTTGATTTCCAAGAACCAATTCAAATTATGACTATGTGAATGATCAATTTTTTAGGGATATTGGAAAATCGAGGTTAAGTCTACACTCATGAATTGTCATTCCATTGATTATGGATTTTTAACTTATGTGTTGAATTATGCCAAGTAATCTTGTCCATGCTTTCTACATTTCACAATTCTTGTAATAAAAATAATTTAAAATAGTTTACATTTGTGTTACATGTAACCAAGATATGATTGTTTGTTTTAAACTGGTGTAGGAATGATGAATGTTGATGAAGAAACTGTTATAGATGATGACGAAGAAACTGATCTGAGTCTACTCCAAATGTTGAAGATCTACATCTTATTCAATTAAAACTTCCAGATTTGAATTTCATACTTGGAAACTTGTGCAAACTCCAAAAATTCGTTTAAGATGATCATTCTTCAAGGAAAAATATTTGTAAGATTTTCCAAGTGATATTTTTTCCTCTTCTAACAAGTCTTAGAGGGTGTACCAAGTGTTCTTATGGTTTCATCTGCAATGTGACATATTCAGGACCGAAATAAAATATTAGCGACACTTGCAACACTTACGATAATGATGATGGGACATTATCGAAGTGAGGAAATTTGATGTGTAACACTTCCCGTTACACCTATTTGATTGATTCTTGGATTGGTTTTCCCAAGGCTATCCATCTTTTCTCTATCCTTTGATTTGGGAGTTGGGGCCACCTTTATCGTGCTTCTTTTGTGATGGGCTTGCATAACTAAAATCCCTCTTATTCATTTTCTTGAACTTTTGCTTGATCTTGACAACAAATTAGTAAGTGGCTCCTAGTGAGGAGATTCCCAAGAACTCCATATCTTTTCGAATGTACCTATGTAGGCCACTTTGGTACTTTAGAACAAGGTGTCACTCAAAGTCTTTACTACCCATATTTGTGCACAAATTATGGAAGATATTGGTGTACTATGGCATTGTTTGGTATCTTTCCTAACGTAGAGTTGTCCATCTCATGTACTGGTCATCATAGTTCCCAACAAGTTATTATTTCTCCTTGTGGGGATCAACAAAATATTCCCAAGTGGATCTTGGCCCAAAAATTGCAGACTCATCTCCATCATGTTGCTCATAATACATCTCCCACCAATATCTTACATGGGCAAGGGATTTAAGGAGCAAGAATGTAATTTTTTCATTGTTGGGGAAAATTTGGATAAAGAAATAACCCTCTAGAAGACTTAATCATTTTCCAAAGTGTCAGTGTCTATATGGCCTTCAAATAAAGGAATATCAAAGCTAACTTGTACCTTAAAGGGAATCACACCTCAGAAGTGATTGTTAATTGTGTTAGATTTTTAACTGAGCATAATAAAACATAATTGCGAGAGACAAACAATATATACATAAGAAACCATATACTTAGACACAAAATTGTCCTGGAAAACCCCTACAGGAAAAAACCATCGTAATAATATATCTATTATTAACCTTGACCTAAAACAACCGAACCAGGATATGTGAGATAGCCACACCTCACCTCCAGACCACTTTACAATGGATCCTTACAAGCCTTATATAGGCTTGATCACATGAATTCTCTGGCATACAAACCCTCAAGCCATCAATACCATGTGCCAGAAGCCATTTGATGAGACCTAAACCACTTTGAAACATTCTCGAGTTAAGGTTAACCCTAACAATCCTCCCTTTAAACTTGACTTGGGGATTTCTCATGGAGCCCCCCTATCCTATAGGTCTACCTACCAACTTTACCAATGAGTTACCAGGGGTATAGATGCCTTACTAGGTCTTATAGACATATGCCCTTTTACATGAAAACAATTTATTCTCCATTTTTTTTTTAATGTGTCTCATGGTGAACACACCATCACCATCACCATCCATTGCTACATCCTCTCACTTTTCCATGCTCCCAACTCCATGATCTTAGCTTCATCATCATCAATCTCTTTATCATCCAAAGCGCTCTTTCTAATTCCCTTGCTTAATATTAAGTCGAATGATGAGGTCTCCGCCACTATCGATATTCACATATCTCCATACTCTCCATTCACCATGAAAAACCCTATCCTAATCTGTTAGTGACCAATAAACACTGAGTCAAACCTCAATCAAATCTCATGCTCCATCGCTATGGTCTCGTGAGCTCTGCCTCATTGACCATGTCCTTTCGCCTCTATGCAAAATCATTCACCCCATGAAAGATAAGTGTTGTAAAACCCTTTAACCACTCGATATCACCAGATCCAAAGCCAAATTTTTTGATCTCGTGCACCACATGCAAGCCTTTGACCACTTTCCCAAATCTTACATGCTTTCCATCCATCCACCAGGTCTATGCCTGAGATTTGATAGTGTTAGGGATGGCGTTGGCCATGGAGAGGATGTTGGGAACCGTGTTCTTCTTTTCAACATTATTTTATACAAGCTTCTTGTCATAGATCGACTCCCTGTCAGTGCCATTTCCCTGTGTGAAATATTCCCCATAGCACATGAATCCCAAGATTACTTAATGGAATGTCAATCCCTTTAAGTGCAGGGGCTTGCTGGAGTGACCGATGTCTCTCTCATTGGTGCATTGTGTGTCGATGTTTTCAATCTTCTTCGACATCACCTTGGAGTAGAGATCCTTCACGATCCAACTGAATGAGGTGTTTTCGACAAAAAATTCTATTCCTCCTCTTATGCCACCACCACGATTTCAGAGCGATTCACTTCTACACCATATGAGCTGATCCAGATTATTTTCTACATGAAATGAGACATGAGATATAATAAATAAATTAAAGAGATATATCGGATATCCAATAATATAACAAAAATGTATCAAATATGAAACCATAAACACAGAGATACAGTAATACACAATTTTCTATTAATGAGCGAAAATGTACAAAGACTGTAAAAATACAAAGTGAAAGACTCGCTAGAATGGTGGTAACTTATCTCTGAGAAGAGATGTGTCCACTACTCGCATTCGCAAGAAGATTTTTAAATGAGGCCCTAAAGTCATTTTTATCGTAAATAAATCCAAAACCCTAACCCTGGAAGGTGAAAATCCAACAGTTTTGTGGACCCCGTTTTGGGCAGTTTGGTGTATCAAGTTCCCAGGGGCGTAACTTTGGCATACGATCTACGTTTGGGGTGAATGATAGCTCGTTGGAAATGTATCGTCAAGGATATTCATTTAGTTGGCTCAATCAGAGACTTTAGCCATCATTGAGAAGCTTGATCCCAAAAAAACCTTCATTTAGGCCCTCAAAATGGCCCTGGAAGTTAAAAACTACTAAAAATAGTAAATTACCAAAATTGCTAGAAAACTATTTGGAAGCAGTTGGAAAAGTTGCATGTCCACTGATGTCCACCTAGATCATGATCACATTATTCAAATCCTTCATGAACTAGTTCTCTCGAACTCACTTATTCACATCAATCTCTGGCCACACTTGTACATTGACAAGATGAGTGAACATAATAGAAAATCCACACAACCGGCTCACCCTAAACAAATTCAATATTTTCTTTCTATATCTAGACATCCAAACAATAGATCTACCTCTACTACTTTAGCATGTAAAAGAACAATCAAGGGCTTCTCTCAATATGCAATAGATAATCTCTTCACCCTCCTCATCTTGGCTAGGCAACTCTTAGATATCGTCGACTATGGATTCTTTGACATTGCTGTCGACCATATTAGAATTATTCTAGGAATCAAAACTTCTCCAATGATTCATGCATTCTCCTTGGGGAGTCCCAATCATAATGAGTGAAATCTACTCTCATCCACTTCGTTGTTTCCTCTGCCAATTCCTTTTTCAACAAATCTACACTCTAGAACAAATCTAACAAATCTATGCTTAGCATTATTCTATTTAGTTTATTAATGTCAATTCCATATATGTAACCTTATCATATATTTAACCCTACTCTGATACCAGTTGTTAGATTTTTAAGCCAACATAATAAAATATAATTGCGAGAGAGAAATAATACACATATAAGAAACCATATACTTAGACACAAAATTGTCTTGGAAAACCCTAATGGGGAAAATCCATGATAATAATAGATCTATTATTAACCTTGACCTAAATCGAAGCCGGGCCAAATGAGTTAGCCACACCTCACCTCTAGGCCACTTTACGATGGAGCCTTACAAGCCTTATAAATGATTCTTCACATTCATTCTCTGACGTAAAAACCCATGTGCCCAAAACCACTTGATGAGACCTAAACCACTTTGACTCATTCCAGAGTCAAGGTTAACCCTAACAAGTTGAAGTTGCCTTTGTTTTCGTTGGAAACCATCAAAGGATCTGGGAGAAATTATCCATCATCTCATTCCTTTATTGTGCAAGCGATACCTAGAGCAACAATTTGAGAGGATATCATGCTCCATCATCTCTCTTTTCTTCTACCATGGGAGGATACTTGGGATAGAGGGAGTGTTCTTCCCCAAGATCAAGCAGTTCTAGACCCAACTCTTGATAGCCTCACCTTGTCGAAGACATGCATAGAGAAACAACGAAGTGTAGATTGATATGATACCACTGATATGGATTATATTGAGAATGAAATGAAGGTATATATATAATAAGGAAACACACAGAGATATTGCAAGAAACATAGTAGTATAGTTAAACTCATATTCTATTAATGATTGTTTATAAATCAGAAGACTATAATATGTAGAGCACACAAGCTAGCTAGAATGGTGGCAACTTATCTCTGGACGGAGAGATGTGTTGGATACACTCATTTGTAAGAAGTTGATTAGAAATAGATCATATAGGAATTAAAACATAAAGGATAAATGAGAAAACCCTAAAAATACAAAACGCTATCCCCAGAAGATGAAACACCAAAAGGTTTGTGGGCCCCAGTGTGGTTAGTTGATATGTCAACTTCCCAAGGGCGCAACTTTTTCATACGATCTCCATTTGGGGTGATTTGTATACCATCGGAAAGGTATAGCCAAGAAGTACACATTCCATATGGCATAAAATCTTCCTAAACATACATGATAGGTGCTATCATGCAAAAAATACGTCGTTTAGGGCCTCAAAATGACCCTAGAAGTTTGGAACCCAAAAAAATATAGAAAAATTTCCAAGATGTAGAACTATTATGAATTAGTGGAAGAGGTGGGTGGCCACTAATATCCACCTAATTGACACAACAAAATCGCCCCCCTCATGGGATGCATAAGGCTTTGGAAAATTTTCCATAAGGAAAAACAAAGAAGAAATCTATTTCCCATGATGAGGTAGGAAAGGACAAAAATCTTGAGAATGAAAAATCCTAGTTATTTTGACCTAAAATATATTACAATGGCCTATAAGTTTCAAGAGTTGAATTATATCCCTGAGCAACAGGTTAAAATCCTATATCACACCCTCTTATGAATCCAAATTCTAAGAGATGCAACATCAAAAGGTAATCCCTTGTCCCTTCTCTGGGAAATAAATATCACTCATCCTCAAATCAATCTAAACACCCCAAGGAGGAAAAAAAGAGGGTTTTAAGAAGAAATAAACAGGTTCTCCAAGAACTGGGTGGTCTACTGGTCAACTTGAGTTGTATTTCCTTGATGATGGACATATTTCCAGCCAAGACCCCCACCCCATCTCTCATGAAGATTGTCTCTTCGAAAATATGAGCCTTAATGGTAAAAAAAAGTACAAGCTTCTCAAGTAGAAAATTATCAATGAAAAACCAATTGTAGTTATGTTGTAGTTATGTTACAAGAAATGAAATTCCCTAATAATTTCCTTCAAACCCTTTCCCCTCGCATCTGCCAGGGATCTCAATCCATAACTCTATATGAATAGAGTGTTGGAGGCGGTATCGTATTCCTTTGGAGCCCAACAAAAAACACCCTATCAAACTTCTTCACCAGTAATCATTATATTTCACCCTACTTTCAACTCATAGGCTCCTCTGAATTTGGATTTCTCACTAATGTATATGGAACTAATCGTATTTCAGACAATATCCTTTTCCTCAACTCCATCTATAATGAGGTATTTGTTGTTCCAATATGTGTTCTAGCACAAAAATTATTATTCGACACGAAGCCACATGATTTCAATAGACTCGCATGAAACACCTCTGAATCTCTAATCTGGAGCACATCTTGGAACAACTAAAGACCTCATCCACAAACAAAGTTTCTAGGAAGTGTGTGATGGAACTCATGGCCTC
>ML794849.1:99781-127962 GCA_009831015.1 Picea engelmannii | reverse complement strand
AAGGATAATAAATTATCACCAAAGTACTATGGCCCTTATAAGGTGTTGCAAAAGATTGGTACTATGGCATACAAATTGGAGTTGCCTGCATTTTCACGAGTACACCTAGTTTTCCATGTTTCATGCTTAAATAAGGTTATAGGTGACAAGATCCCAGTTCAAACTATATTGCCAGAACTTGACGAGGAAGGAAAAATCATATTGGAGCCTGAAGCCATCACTGACACAAGATTTTTCCAGCTGAGTAATAGATCCATTTTAGAGTATCTCATTAAATGGAGGAAAGTATCGACTGAAGATTCCACTTGGGAAGATGACGCATTTATACAGAAGCATCCAGAGTTACTCAAGCATTGCAGACAACACTTGTCTCAAGGGGAGGGGCATGTTAAGCCCTAATATTTTATCATTACCCCTTAATTGGGGCATATTATATTAGTAATGTTATTTTATTTATGTCGGCTTTAGGCC
This sequence comes from Picea engelmannii, assembly GCA_009831015.1. Taxonomy (NCBI): domain Eukaryota; kingdom Viridiplantae; phylum Streptophyta; class Pinopsida; order Pinales; family Pinaceae; genus Picea; species Picea engelmannii. The sequence continues at coordinate 127,491 of ML794849.1, read as the reverse complement.
ATTAATTGTAATTATACGTCCTAGTCTCCTATATATACCAAGCAGACATTTTCATTTTGAATCATCTTGTACTTGAACATTTCAGTGGGGTAAAAGGAGGTTGCCCCCTCAAAGAGGCTTATTATATGAAATTATCTCTTTTTCAAGGCGTTGAGCACTTTTTCTGGTTCATAACAGAAATCCCCCGTGAATAATCCAATAATGATGGGACATACACTAAATCCCCCTATTGTATATATGCATGTTCCTTTTTGGACACATGGCACCCAAGGGACTCCCTTGTCCCCCATTTAGAAACTTAGGGTATATAATTTTTTCTCCATATTTTAACCTTTTAGGAATATTAATATAATATTCCATTGGGATTAAGCCCCCTAGCTTAGCCCTTTTCCCTAAAATATTAGTCCCTTACCCTTTGTGGTGAAGTTTATCCCCCCATTTGTTTTTTTTGGTTGTTTTGTAGTAGTGGTGTACTTTATTAATAATATGAGTATGATTTACAATTACAATATAAGCGCATTGGCCTTTATTATCTAGGCTCTTTGGCCTAATAATCATATAAGCATTCTAGCCTATAATAACTTGGCTCACCAGCCTATAAAAAACAACATATGTACAAGGGATGCTTGGCCATCAAGATCACACTCTCAAACCATTGTGTGCAGAACTCTGGGATGTACACACTCTTCTTTTAGTGTTCCATCTTCGTGCACTTACACATGTGCACGATACATTACAACATGTGTGCACTTCTTTGGTATGAGATTCCCGTGCACTGAATCAATGCATGTAGAACCAAACCAAAGACCTTGTATCATCAACTCACTATATTATATGTGTAATTTACATATACATTTACAATTTGGGTTCAACCAAGGGGTTTTACAAAAATACATTTTCAGTCAAATGTATGTTGACTGAAGTTTGAAGATGAATAAATGAACACTTGAAATTATAAAAATAAGAAAGGCTAATGTTGATTGCGAGTGTTGATCCAAATCTATTGACTTTTGAAGTGAAGATGACTATCGACAAGCAAAATTATACCACATGATTGTTTGAAACTAAATGTTAACCTTTATTGGAACAATATGCAATCATGTTGTTATTGGAAAAATTAAATGCTTCAAGTTGTTGTTGATATCATAAACCATATAGTCTTCACATATAACCCTATATGTACAATTATATATATGTGAATCAATTTGATTGAATTTGAACATATAAATAATTCATTGGATTACCAACCATTGATGACAATTGTTAACCAATGCGAGACAACTCAGCGATAATGTAAATGAGTGTCAAGGTACAAGAGTGCATTATGATAGGTACAAATAAATGTGTTGAAGTCGAGTCACCTATAGAATATGACAATCAAGAGACATTGGTGTATTCCCTTGTTGTTAGTGATGAAATATTCCATTGGTTTATTCAAACTCCAAGGAACTCAAAAGAATCTTTAATCCTGGTCCCAGATAAGGTGTTTAAGTTAATGGGACAATATTTGTTCGAAGGTGGGCCTTAAGGAATCCCACATAAACCAACTCGAGCATAGAAACAAAATTATTTTGAAGAGCCATAACAAAATATTGGAACCAACATGGACTTACAAAACTTATTGTGAATCATGATCACCAGGAAGCTTGGTTTTCAAAAAAAAATAATGTCCACTTGCGCCAGTAAACGGGTTTTCACAGTTGGACTTATTTTTATCTTTACTATTTTGTTTACCCATTTATTCTCCTACCCTATGCTAGTTTTCTTGAAAAGTAAAATCCCTTTCAAGTATAGGTATACTTCCAATGGATCCATTTGTGTAAAAATATCTCAAGTATACTCATACCCGAATTTGAAAAATGTACCTTTATAGATACTAGGATATGAGAAACAGATGAATATGACTGATATAAAACCAAGAAATGTTGAATAATGGAGGAATATTGTGTCCTGAGGACTGCCTAGATCCATTCTTCAATGTATTCATTATTCTCTTCATTCTCTTGTATATCAATAGTGGTTTGTATGTCCTCCTTTTATCATGTCAGGAAGATCTTCTACTATTTGTTGATTAGTCTCTTGATTGCATAAAGGATTTGATGACATGCGTGTTAGAAATTCCTCATTCTTGGGTACTTCTATCTACTCATCATTAAATGTTGTTCATTGCTTATTGATCTCGTCTAGGTCATATTGATGTTTCTCATGGAATTTTTTCTCTTCGATCCATGAGAGTGCATAATGTTTTTCATGTATCATTATTAAATAAATATGTTGCTGATCTAAACCACATAATTGATTGAACTGTGATTTGGGTGAAAATGAAGGGGATTTCTGAGTTGAACCAGTACGCATCATGTACTAGAAACTCAAAGTGCCTAGGAACAAAGACATAGGGATGGTAAAGGTTCAATAGGCCTACTATGGTCATGAATATGAAACATGGGAGCATGAATAAACTATGCAGGAGGAATACTGACATTTCTTTGTCAATTTTGAAGAAGATGGAAGTTAAGAAAAGCAAGACTCCATTTTTGGGCAGCTAGGTTCAGGAACCCTATTTTAGAATTCTTGGTCACCTATGTTGATATCCTTGATGAAATAATGGCACATCATGATGGACTAAATGCAATGAAGGAGGCACATTCCTCGTGTCAACATGTTGAGAAGAACGAGAGATTTTTGTTGGAATTATTGTCGGTGAAGTAAACATATTTTTTTTTTTTTTTATATTTATGAATATTATGATGTAAATTTGTATATGTATTTCATCATAGTGATGTGCATCGAGGACGATTCACAATTTAAAGAGAGGGGGGATGTAACATCCCCACTATAATCCCCATTGTAATTAATGCATAATGTAGATATGCATGTGGCTATGTCCAAGCGATGTAATATGCGAAATGTGTTTTATAAATTTTAATGAATATAATGTTATACCAACTTCTAGGGATATGGGAAAATATGGGGTTTGATTAATCTACAAGAGAGAGGGAAATACCTAGGTGTGTGTAAGAAGGTACCAAGGGGGAAATGGTTTATGGGTATTAAGCTAAACCCACATTTTTGAATTCTATTATCTTTTCAATCAACCATGTATTTTTTGTTTGATTATATGAGAGCCCAATCATCGAATACCTATCAAGGGGTGGGTGTCGTAGTCACTTCGATAGTTATTGGAAGCACGGGGTTGCAATACAATCAACATTGGGCAAGGTGAGAAGTCAATTGTCTTGGGAAAATAGAGTAAATTTGTATGGCGAGTATAGACAATTTTTCACATGCAATATTGGCATGAACAACAAGCAGAGAGTAGGAAAAAATAGCACCAGAGATAGAGGAGGAAGGATGGGAGAATAATGGATAATGATGGAGAATTATTGGAACATTTTGGAGATGGAAATTGAATAACTAGGTTGGTAGGCCTAGAGAGTGATCTCGTGTGTGAGTTTTACTACAACAACAAGTGTTGATGCTGTTTTCCTTGTAGTTTTCTTGGTAGCGAGTTTCCCATGATTTCCTAGAAGAGAGATTCCTGGTTACTTGTAGTAGGGAGAACGTTATAAATGAATGGCATTCCTAGTGTACTGAGAGAAGTGAATGGGTACATTCCTTGGGTTGGGAAGGTCAAGAGGAAGAGAGATAGAGAAAATTTGGAATAGTTGTAGGAGAATACCAGTGGGTTGTGAGATATTGAGCTAAGGGGGATGTGAGAGGCACCCTTTTTTTTGGATTCCCATCCCAGGCTCAGGGGTGACTTACTATTGATATTTTGAAAAAAAAGTGTATGGTTGGGTGGAACGTCCTTCCCAAGCAGTTGGTTGTACAAGTTTTCATTTAAAGACAAGTGTTAATATATTATCTTATTTTTCTTATGAGTCTTATGGCTGTGCAATTTACTCTATGAATGAGAATGGTTTTATGTGTTGTTATAGATCATTTATTGACTGCATACATGTTCCTTTAGAATGTTGTAGATGAATTTAATTATGGGCATTAGAATCTAGTTAAATATGTGCATGATTTGTAGTTGGTAAACTATGGGAAAAGAATTAGAAATATTTTTATTTTATTTTATGTGTATTCTACATAGTAATGTTGCTTAGTTAAGTTGGGGGACGTTACATCCCTTCCATAAAAATAACTTGGTGTAACTCTCATTAAAAATAGGATGTACAATTCTTCATGGGAATACCTTCTCTTGAGAATGAAAAAGAAACTTTCCAACTAGTCCTTCATATCGCTCAAGACATCAGGATGCATGGTCTTACTCAAGTTTTTCCTACAAGCAATGTCACTCTACTTGTTTTCTGCCCTCGATTATCTCAAATCAATCATGAAAGCAGTTCAAAACCTCCATATATATTTCCTCTGAAGGGTTGGGGGCTTGAAAATAAAGGATATGGGCCCTAGTTTCATGAGACAAGCTTTTCCTTACCAAAATCAAGGGTGGCCTTGGATTTTGAGACCTGGAAATCCTCATCTCTATACTTGGTGCCAAAACATGGTGGTGATGGCTTACCTCTCAAGAAAATATTTGGACTTTCCTCTAGCACAAAATGTATTGTGCCCACATGGAGCCACATGATTTCATCAGACTCATAGGAAACACCTTAGAAAACCATGATTTCATCAGAGTCACAGGAAACACATCAGATTCACTGACTTTAATTACTAGAGACTTCAAAATTTTATTCTTATTTTTATTACCTTATCCCTTTAAACCTTTAGTTATGTTTTGGGTCATCCTTCGAGGCTCATTTTCAATTTTCATGACTGCATTGAATATTGAAAGCCATTTTCGTCAAATTTTTAAGTAGATATTATAACAAATTGATCTTATGATCTTTCTCAAAATGCATAAGTAAACAAAGATGATAAAGGAACACTAACTCATACCTTCCCTCACATGTCACATATTTTTCAAGAATAAACAAAATATCCCTATTTAATGTAGTCACTGATATCCATTTGTTCCAATTCACATCCATCTCAGGATTTACAAGGAGTTTTTTCCATGTTTCTCCTAATGCCATTGTTCTCCTTCAATGTTAAGGAACTCATCCTTCAAACTTGTTCGACAACACAGGTATTACAACAGAGGACGAACACCTTCAGTAACAACTTACATAATCAGATCAAAGATCAACTCAACGATGTTTTCACGTGGTAAAACCCCTACGGGAAAACATCCCCGACCCCAACCAACGCGACCACTTGGAGCAGTTTATTAATGCAAAGAAAAAGATTACAGAGAGATTTTACAAGAGAGCTTCTCACAATCGATCATCAACAAATGACCCTCCATGCTCTTTAAATAGATAACATGGACCAATCGAGTGTTAAGCCACAAATCAATGGCCGTTAAGATCGAGGAGAGTATGAACGGTCAGATCACTCTATGTCAGGAACATATCGTGATCGTCAGATTTCCTAGCTACAAATGCATACTAATGCATACTAAAGAAACACACTAGAAAACACACTTTTACCTAACGACACAATAGACCAAGTAGATCTTGCTAACTCCTAAGTGTAACGACCCTAGTTGGATAAAAATTTAAAGATTATAAAGTAAAACTAATTAGGGGAGTAATTGTGGTAACAAGTTATTAATTAAACAAAGATGATTTAATGATCTTAATAAAGTGAGTTATTAATTAATTAAAGGATATAATTGTGGTTAACTAAGTAATAATTTAACTACAGATCACATTTAATGACCTGAGAAAAAAATCTAAGAGATCAATGATATATGATATAAAATGGTTGTGTATGCAATAAGGGATAGCCTATGAATCCCGAGAAGATAAAACATTAAAGGAAGGATAAGGGACATGCACGGGGGTGGTTGAGGAAGTAACTGCACGAGTTGGTGAAGGGGAATAAGGGAGGAAAGGAGGTGGATGGGAGGGGCATTCGATGGAGGATGGATTCTGGGAGGATTATGAGATTTGCTGTGAGCAGAGAGTTTCTGGCTGTGGCTTTGATCAATTGAGGCACCGAGTTGCTAGAGGTTTTGGGCACGGGGACCAGGATATCCATAGATATCCTAGATCTAGGTAGTTTTCCTAGTTGGCAGGGAGGACAGTAGGTTTGGGCAGTTATTCTTTGTTTGTGGCAGGGTTGGTCTGTATATCAGGTAGCAAGAAGGCAACAACAAGGCAACAAGACAACATAAATTAGCATCAGAACCAGGTAATCTACTAAACTATGTATTTATTTCATTCTTCCATGAAACATTATTCATTGATAAATTTAAGTTACTGAAGTTGCTATTATGAAGATTGTTGTTATGTTATGAAGTTATTATCTCAGTTCATGAAATAAATTGCTTATGAAAGTAAATGATGTTTAGAAATATATGGTTGTTACATATGGTATCAAAGCATCTTAGTTCAAAATCTTGGCCTAAGGGCCAAAACCCCAAACGCTAACTCCAGCCACGCTTAACCTGTAAGCAAAACACATCAGTTGCATCTTAATAGATTATGTCAAGCAACATTCATCTTGACCCAATATGACTGATACAGTATCAGAAAATATACTCAAGATAGCACCCCTACATTATCCAAGCAAATGGTCTCATATATATCACAAACAACCATTTTAGGTAATACCCTTTTACTGGATCATGAATGGATAATACAGTCTTAGTCTGAATATTCAAAGGAACGCCCTTTAAAATAAGTGGTAGCAAACCAGATAGTTTGAAGGATCACTTCCCATGAAATGGCTACCCTTAAAGCAGCCGGATAAAGCTATTAAGCACGAAAAAGAGAAGTGGTAACTTAGTTTTATTTGAGCAATACTTGTTAATGAAGTTTCGGGTAAAATAGTCACCTAAAATCGATGAAAATGTTGAGGGAAACTTTTGTCTAAGGCTTGAAGTTGGTAAGATTCAATAACTACACGAACTACACTAAATAAAATGAAAGAGGATATTCACAAGACCTGGGAAAGACCTACTTCATCTCAAACTTACCCCAAATGAAGAACTGCCAATGCGCAGCAGCAAAGAGATTCAGAAAACTTGTATTGCGCAGGAAGTGTGCAAATTACTTGCCTGTGTTAGCCTCAACAAATTTTAAATAATGCAAAATCTCAAGAACAATAGACCCATACAATTTTAACCGTGTCGAAGAAGAGCAATTTTGACACCACATAATGCTCACGCAACTATCATTATCGCAAAAACAGAGCTGTCTATTACGCCGGAGAACGGATCTGAGCCGTCAGATTTCGGGCAGATACCAGACAATCGTTGGATCTGCATGGAGTTGTGAGGGAGTTAAGTCTATGAGGACAGAAGGAGAAATCCCGATGACAGGTGTGAGGGCATCGAGATATCGACGTTCGTGAAATCGGGAGTTCTGTGAGCAAGAGGTCGGGGAAATCCATGGTGAAAACCTCGATATAATCAGAGCCATCCATGTGATTGGGACAGGTGGCAACCATCGGAGAGTCATCGACGTTTGGGCCATCGGGACTCACACAGATAAGAGCTTATAGGTTGGCGTTTGGTGAAGTCCGAAGCTTAACCTAGACCATCCATCCATTTAGGACGCGTGTTGGAGAACCGAAGAAAGTCGGGGATCAGGATATTGGAAATCCCGTGGACACATGCACTTTGGCATTGAAAACCCCGAAACAGCGAGAGACGATCATGACCGTCCGTTCTAAGGACATGTGCCAGTGATCGGAGCCATCGGGAAGGGTTCCGACAAGAGGTCATCCATCGGGCCATCACGAATCGGGAAATCGCGAGTTCCGTGGACAAAGTATCCTTGCACTATGAAATCGTGAACCCCGAAACCGCGACGTGATTAACTTAACTCTTAAACCTTCGTTAAAAAGGATTAATTAATTGATGTTTTAATTAGGCCTTAATCACATCGCGAAATCAGAGATCTGGGTTTCGTGATTCTTTATTACGGGAAACACCGAATCCCGATTTCATTAACAGTTAACCCACAAAAGTTAAATTTATACCCACTTTCAATAAAAGTTTAAGGGGACGCTGGAAAATTTATATTTTGTAAAAATTTTAACCATTCGTTGACCAAAGGTAAACGCTAAACGACATCGTGAAATTTGAAGTGAAGAAATTCTTTCTCGAGAAGGACCGAAACCCCGATGGGAAGCCACAAGGCAGCGGTCATACCGGAGCAGGTCACATGGACCTTGGTATAGCCGAAAGAGGCTAGCGCACAAGGAAGAGGCGTATCGGGTATCGGGATATTGGGAATCCCGTAGACACGGGGTTCATGAAATTCGATATTGCGATATCTGAAACCCCGATAAGGGACAAGGTTGTGGCCTTGTGGTATAATGGTCATATGGACCAAGATCTTAGCCCGAAGGGCTAATGCACGAGTACCGCATCGGTAGATCGGTAATCGGGAGACTGCAAGGGAAGAGGTTCGTGACAGCGGAAGTTACGAAACCCTGAATCCCGACAGGGAGTATGACGGTGGTCACATGGGAGAGGGTCGTATGGGCCCAGAGCATAGCCAGGAAAGGCTGAAGTCTGAAGGGAGCGCATCGGCATATCCGGGATCACGAGTCCCATGGACAGGGGTATCAGGGTATTGAAAACCCTGAAATCCCAATAAGGCATAAGACTGCGGTCACAAGTAGAGGCCGTTTGGACCACGAGCATAGCTTGGAGGGCTAATGCACTGGGAGCATATTGAGGATCGGAGAATCGCGAGTCCTAAGGACTTGTGAGGTTCGACATTTAGAACCCCGAAACTCCGATGTAGGACAGGGCTGGGGTCACATGGAACTGCAGTCATATGAGATGGATGTCTAGCCTGGAGGGCTAGTACATAAAGTGTCATATCGGTGAATCGGCAATCGAGAGTTTGAAGTGACGGAAATTATCGACATTGAGGATTACGAAACCTCGAAACCTGAAATTGAGTCGGGAATTTAACAGATAGGTGCAAAAGGCCGTGGTCAGTACGGGAAGACAATGTATATGCATATATATATATACATATCTAACTACATGCATATACACAGATGAATGAATTTTTAAATACAAAAGAAATAAACCGAAAGAAGAACACCAAAATCCGTACAGAGCTGGAATTACAAGCAAATCAATTTTATTTCGCACTGCAAAAAAAAAAAATAGGAAATTACCATTCATTACCACAGTATAAGGAAGGGTTATGCAATTTCTTGATTCGATCAACTCCGCGTTCTTCACGAAGGTACTGAGACTGTGCACAAGTTGGTGGACTGAATCGTACCTCTTACCATACCTGAGGGTGAACTCCGCAAAGTGTACAGATAGGGGATTGGTTCCCAACATTTCAAAGAGACTGGACTCCATGTCCTGGATCTTGTCAGTGACCACATCAATATACTCTGTTTCTGCAGAACGAACTGGAGTAGATACAACAATAACTAGCGCTAGCAAAGTACTCAGAACAATGGTGAGGATGTGAGCCATGGCAAGGGAGATTCAGGAAACCTCTGAACAGAGCAAAGGTAGATCTGTTGAGGAGAAATAATGACGCAAGGAGGGTCTCAGTGAGTGAGAAGGACACGTAGGGATTCAGAGAGATGACAGGTGTAGAATTTTTGGGTTAGATATGGGGGAACTAGAGGAAGCCAGATGGGCACGTGGAATCCATGAGTGCCCGAATCCTTGTGTGTTCGTTCATTTACTTTTATATTTTTTTTAACTGTAAAATAATAATAATAATTTAAAGTAAATTGAATAATTTATTATAAATAATTTATTTATATATATATAAAGGTCAAGTTAGCTTAAATTAAAGTAAAGTTAATTTGGGTTAAATTAGTGTAATAATAATTTTTAAATTAATTATTTTATTAAGTGTAAGGTTAATCTACCTTAAAGTTAATTAATGATGTTAGGGCTTAGACAAGGACAAGCGGGAAGGAGGTGGTGTATGCCCCAGAAGAGTAAGCATAGGGAGTGACGAGTAAAGCACCAGGCTAATGTAGCTACAGGACAAGGGAACCAATAATTCTTTTCGCAAGGGAGAAGAAACCAAGCTTAGATGCTTAAGCCTAACCCAAACCTAGCCAATCCCCTAATGGAGTAATGTATGTTTACAGACAAGTAAAGAAAACTTACGCCTAACCCTGTTTCTAAGTTTAAGTAGCACCAATTTGAAACGTCCTTGAACTCACCCTGATAACTTGGGGTGCTGTAGGTTAAAGTATACGAGATGGTCAGGACTCGAAGGGGTCGAGGCAGAGGAGCATCATCACGGGCACTGCCAACACCACCAACACCACCACCACCATCGCCCGAACTAGCCCTCATACTGCACTCGTTGGAAGCCATTAACGAGACTTTAAAGGGGGGCCAACCGGCAGGGACTGAAGTGGAACCTCCAGCATCTGGAACGGGTAATCCAGAAGCATTAAGGGATTCAGGGGGAGGACTTCCACCTGAAGACATCACGTGAGAATTGCAGAATATCAAACTTTCGGAGTTTGCCGAAGGTCGCACTAGTGAACGCGCGGAAACATGGTTGGAAGGCATGACAAGGTGTTTTGCCTTGAGGGACTATGCGTCCAACTCGAAGGCAAAGATCAAAATTTTTTAGTTAAGAGACAGCGCCTTGAACTGGTGGGGAAACTTGGAAAGACAACTACACCTTACCCCAGACACAGTATCTTGGGAACTTTTCGAGGAAAGGTTTCGAAGGAAATATCTACCAGCCTACTACAAGGAACGAAAGATAGGGGCATTTCATGCCTTAGTACAAGGAAACAAAACTGTAGAAGAATATGAGATCAGGTTTATGGAACTGGTCAAGTACGTTTCATATATGGACAATGACCAACGACAGGCAGACCACTTCGTCTATGGATTGAACCCGAAGATAAGAGCTATGGTGCGGATGTGGAAACTGTCTTCAGTGGCGGAGGCGGTGGAAAATGAACGATATGTGGAAGAACACATGAACTTAATCGGGGGTACAAGATCGACATTTCCACATCACCCAGGATTCGTAGGAAAGACTCCGAGGACATTTCCTAGGGGAGGGGGCTCAAGGCCACCACCTTATGGTAACAGGGTCGTTCCAAGGACAATAGCTGCAGGGATTTCAATGGTAGCTAGTGCAGCATCTCATTCATCACCAACGGTGCAGACAGGTCCATGACCATCTGTTGATGGACGAAATTGACCGTCCGTCAACTGGGAGAGTGGAACCAGTCCGGGGTTGTCTAAATAACCCAAGCCGTTTGGAATGGACCACCCTAACGAGTTTAACGGCTTCGTTGGCCACTCTAAGGTCTTCTATGAAAACCAAAGAGAAAATTGATCTGAGCTAAGTGATCTAACCAAAGTAAATGAAACAAACTAAACTATAATTGAATATAAGAAACTAACTAAAATAAAGGAAAGTAGAAACTAATAAAATAAAGAAAAGGAACTAATATACTAAGTATAAACCATTCTAACTATTATATATACAAACTACTAATTGCTCTTGTAATAACTCAAATCAACTATCTAATTATCAGCTACAATATTTCTTATTCACAAATGTCCACTATGAACAACCTACAGATTTGATTAAAACCTGCAAAACTCATGTGTTCTCTGCCCTAAGACAGCCAAGAATCTCTTTTTGATTTTTATATTTTATGAAGAAGAAACAAACATTACTAAAATTAAACGATCTAATATATTTACTGAAATTAAACAATCTAATTAAACTATTTAATCATAACAGTAAACAACAAACTAATTGACCTGGAAACGCTTCAAGTCTGCCCTGTGTAAGATGACTTGTTAAGCTGGTTGGAGGAAGAAATTCACACCGTTTAGTCCTTAAGCTTTTCGTAAACGATCAGCTGTGCTGCTTCTTGAAGTGTTTTACAGGACAAACAAAACATAAAAGAAAATCATAACAATCTTCTGATGATAAATCTCTGCAATCAGGGAAACCTATTATGCAGAAAACTTATATATAACAATTCAATCTATGAAGAAGACAAAGCTATCATTCAAAAAATGAGTTAACAATTGTTATGTCTTTTATCGATTTGGAAGAAACAAGATATAGATAACAGTAAAAAAATTATATCATTTGAATTTGATTTAGATAGCTAAAGTAATGATAAACCATAAACAAAACGATATACAAAACTTGAAACAAAATGTTGATATATTGAAAAGCAAAAGCTGTGACAAAACATCAATTCTGCTCCAGTCTGTAACAGAACTCTATATCCTTGTTCTCCCACAACTGAGGATGATCATTATTACAAAAACCATAGGTTTATATAGGTTTCTCACAAGGTAAAACATCCTTGTGAATAATAGCAAATTGTTTTACATAATCTAGGAATAATCCCAAAATCAACTAAACTAAGAAAAATGAAATGCAAGTAGAATCTGTAAAACATCCCCTAACTGCTCATCATATCTATTGCCAATTCGAATTTTCCTGCAATAGAACACAAAGATCAAATTAGAAGGATATTTTATTAAGAAAACAATAAAAAAAAAATCAACTCCATAGACATAGCTACAGAATCATCTGATTCTGTAGCTAGTCAAGAATAGCTAACAGGACCAGATCTCAATCAAATCAAATCAAATCGAATCATCTTTTAAAATCAAATCATATCAAAAAAAAAATGCAATTGAAACAGAGTAAAGAATGCTCTGTTTTAGTTACCATAAAACATGGTCAAATTTTGACAAGCCTGTTTGGAATTAAACGAAATTAAACAGTGAATCAAATCGAATGAGATACGATATAATCGTAATCAAAACAATCATAATCGAACATGATAGTAACCATATCAAATAAGATTTGCCACAACATAACTGTAATTGATATCATTGAACATAAAATATACGTTACAGTTGTAGCAATATACATCGATTTCATGTCGTTTCAATCAACAGGCTGTAGAGATTAAGCACCAAATTCGTTCTGTTTTGATCAAATACGGGAAGGCTGTTACGATATACATCAAAACGAAACATGCGTAACAGTATTGACCAAAAATAATTATCGATTTCAATTGCTGGGTGTAACACAGTCAAAATCGAACAGCATTGATAACCATAACCTGGGCAACAAAATCGGGTCTGAGCTAATTATAGAACAATTCATCATCCCAGGCATGATTGTTTTGTTTTACAAATCCATTCGTAACAGAAAATACACTGTCATTCCAATTCGCAAAAGAACAAGGTCTCAACAAATTGACTGGCTGGAAGTCAGATGATTATTACGATTTGTATCAATCCTCGATATAAAACAAAACCCTTTTTTAAACAAAATCCAAAACTGTTTCCAGGCTGGTCAAAGCGATATGTAAATCAAATTGTAACAGATAACCATGTGTCTCATAACCAATTCAGATCACTACATAAATCGTGTCTCAAAATAGCTTGTCTATAATAAATACAATAGAACATTCAATCACAACTAATTTTAACACATTCAAATCCATTATTATGATTAATAAAATCAAGACCAAATCCAATAACAAAATTCGATTTACCAAAACGAGTTATATACAACAATGCATGTTTATGTAACAGCGCAGGTCGATGATATACACAAAGTTTATGAATGTGCGATATAAATGGGTGAAAGTTATACCAGCGAGATTGCTGAGGCTATGCCAATTACGAATTGACAATTGTCGTGGTCGACTCGACATTCTTGAACAGAATTGAACCAGTAGTTCGTTGCTTCTTGTCAGAGGGTTGCATCTTCGCATTATGATCAGTGAGCTTTGCCACTTGGTCTTTCAAATGACGGATTCTGGATTGCAAAATCGACACATCTAGGTAGTAACTCTCCAACCATAACCCACACTGATCGCATGGTTGAACAACTGGTTGAGCAGATGGGGGTTTTGATGAGTCACCGAGGGTTCCACGAGGTAGTTCAATGCCAGGAAAGTTAGGATTATCTCGCAAACCAGGTGGTAAATTCTTGACAAAGTCATATACAGGTTTGTCACACAGACCCTCTGAGTAAGGATACTCATTTGCGAGAAAACGTTCAATCTCCGAATCAGAATCTTCACTAACCATGATAGGCTCAGAGTTGGCAGGGGTTTTAGGTTTATTTCTCACCATGCGAGAGATTAACCGAGCATTTTTCTTGCCTTTAGAATTAGCATTAGCTTTAGCTTTAGGCTGTTTAATTGTGGGCTTAGCAATTTCGACCTGTTTGGTCACAGACATGTGCAAGTTCGTAGGCGGGTCGGGTAGAGGTTTGTGTAGCAAAACATTGTAAGGTACAGGGGGAAAAGGTTTGCCTTCGCTCACCATAGATTTATCAACCTGTGGTGGATTTGACTCTTCAAAGCCATTACGACTGATAAAATCACCCCAACTGTCACGACGTAGCCCCAACTCATAAACCAAAATCATTTTAATTAACCCCAAATGGAAGAGACTGGTATCGGCCTGGCTGCGCTTGTACCTCTTCGCCATCTTAAACAGACTTCTATGAAGGTAGTGAGGTACATTGATTTCAAAACCATTAAAAACCATAAATAGACGAAGGTGAAACAAGAAAACGAACCCGTACCTGCCCTCGCAAGTAATGAATTGCTTGATTATCATTAGCAGGTCGTGCCAGCGTTGTTTTAACATTTTTGCAGGCCATCCTTTGTCGCAAGGTTTCACCATTCGATATTGGAAGAGCAATGTCCATGGGACATCTTCCAATTTACAATTTTTAGACCACTTTTGTCCTGTAGCAGGCAGACTGGTTGCCGAGCTAAGAAATTGCTCACTAATCTCCAGTTGCACATCCCCAATTTTGGCTCGGCGGCCATCGAATGATAACGCAAATTGCCAAGCCACGATAGGGTTATAACCATCGAATTTCCTTATGAACGGGAGCCACCCAAATTTCTCCAAGTCACTACAAGCGCCATCAAACATCAGCAGTACTTGGCAACCGTTAGGCTCGGCCCTTATGACAGGAGCCATGGCTTCTGTGCATGGTAGGGTTTGGTTTGAACAATACAAAATGCAGGAGAAAAACGATAGGGCTTAACAGCTGCAAGCGCTCAAAGGGGAATGAATCAATGTAATGCGTGCAAAGGTGGTGGGATTACCACCGCCATGCAGTGTATTGATAGCTGAGTACAACGTTGTTCCATCAGTAATCATAACGTTTAAAACACATTAATCGGCCGACCCAAATTGGTGTATAACCATATCGATGTGCCATCAATCGAATGTAGAACCAAAACCACATGTTAAATTCATGCGCCAAGTGTATAGTTCAATCCAAAATGAAATCCAACATTAACCAACACACCATCGTATTAATCATTAAATCAAAAACAACGTTTAAACCAATGTTAATCCAATCATGCCATTGCATAAATTCATACTATCAAACCAAAAGTTTAACCGATCGAGGTTTCATAACTTCAAACCTTTTCCTTTCAACATGACATCAAAACTCATATATTGATCATGCGCTAATAGAAAAATAGATAACCAATGTTTTATAAAACATTATGACAAATGGTTTTATAAAATCGATAAGTCAAAAGCTCAAAACAATAAGGATCATATCACATAAAACCAACATCAATCATGACTTTTATAGAATCAAATGTAACCAGTAAATCTGCATGCTTAATGGCTTATTAATCAAATAGATCCAAATGTGCAATCAAAGTAAGAGTAGGCCAAGGGACATAGTTTGAAAGAACTTTTACAGTCATGTGATAAACCAATGGTAAAGTGCCTTTCAGAAAATTAATAAAAGACGACGACAGTCCAAACAACGATGGAGGGGTTTTCACACTTCCAGTTGTGAAAACTGAATCGAAACCAAATTGTAATTGTCGCAAAAATGAAACAAATGTCTAGTTGCATAATGCGACAATGATTTGTCGTTTAGAAGACAAGAGGTGTAGGCAGTTTTTTTAGGGCAATAAAAAAAAATGAATTGGCTGTCAACACCATCTCAGGGAACAGCTAGTAGGGGCAGGGGTTCCAGGGGAAGGAACTCATTTCAGAGACAGACACATAACAATGCACAGGTTCAATCTCGTGTTACCTGTTGGGGGTGCGGGGGACCCCATTACCAACGCAATTGCCCAGAGTTACAATCAGGGTTCGTGCATAGAGAAGGAAAGGCACCGATGGGAAGATCAAGTAGCAGCCACCAGATTTACGCAGTGGTTAATAACCGCCAGGCCGAACATCAATCCACAGTAGTAGAGTCATCAGGTACGCTAAATCATATCAATGTTAAGATTTTGTTTGATTCTGGNTTACGCAGCGGTTAATAACCGCCAGGCCGAACATCAATCCACAGTAGTAGAGTCATCAGGTACGCTAAATCATATCAATGTTAAGATTTTGTTTGATTCTGGTGCGACAGATAGTTTCATTTCACCATCTGCATTAGAAAAGAGTGGGCTGGCAGTCTACGAGCACGATGACTATAAACAAGTCGAGATGGCTTCAGGGGAAAAACAAGCTGTAGGACCTAGTGTCGATAATTGTATAGTAGACCTAGGAGTGTGCACTACCAGGTTGAAGTTATATGTCACTGCTCTTGGGGCATATGACTTCATCATTGGAATGGATTGGTTAGCAGCTCATCGAGCTTTGGTAGATTGTTTCGCAAAGAGGGTGCTTTGTGTCGATGATGAAGGAAAACCAGTAGAGATCCAGGGTGTACAGAGAAAAGTGTCATTACACTTTATATCAACTATGAAGGTCAAGCGATGCTTGAGAAAAGGGTGTCGACTTTATGTAGTGGAAGAAGTGAATGAAAGGAAGAGACCCTCATTAGATCAATACCCGATATTGTCAGAATTTCAGGATGTTTTTCCGAAAGAGTTACCGGGGTTACCTCCTGAGAGGGAGCTTGATTTTACTATTGAGCTAAAACCTGGTGCAGAACCAATATCTAAGACTCTGTATCGGATGACAGCGCCAGAACTTTGTGAATTGCAAATGCAGTTGAAGGAGTTACTAGACTTAGGGCTAGTAAGGCCCAGTGTCTCACCTTGGGGTGCACCAGTAATTTTTGTAAAGAAGAAGGATGGATCCTTACAACTGTGTATAGACTACAGAGACTTGAACCGTGCTATAGTGAAAAATAGGTACCCGATGCCGCGAATAGATGACCTCTTCGATCAGATGAAAGGAGCAGTGGTATTCTCAAATATCGATTTACGATCAGGGTATCACCAGCTAAGGATTAAGGAAGGTGATATCCCAAAAAATGCCTTTCGGACTCGGTTTGGACATTACAAGTTTGTTGTGGTACCTTTCGGATTGACCAATGTGCCAACAGTATTCATGAGCCTCATGAACGACGTATTCCGGAAGTACTTAGACCGTTTTGTACAAGTCTTTTTAGATGACATCCTCGTCTATTCCAAGAATGAAAGAGAACACGAGGAACACTTGTGAATAGTGTTGTCTTGCCTTAGAGAGAACAAATTGTATGGGAAGCTGTCGAAGTGTTCCTTCTTCCAGAAAGAGATTCACTATTTAGGTCACATCATTTCAGGCAAAGGAATCTCGATGGACCCAGAAAAGGTGAAGGCCATTATGGAATGGCCAGTGCCGAAAAATGCCTATGAGGTGAGAAGCTTCATGGGGATAGCGGGTTATTACCAGAGATTTGTGGAAGGATTCTCAAAAATAGCGAAACCCATCACCACTTTGCAACGCAAGGGGGTCAGGTATGAATGGACAGAAGAATGTGATAGTGCATTCATTGAGCTTAAGAGGTTACTAACTAGTGCGCTAATTCTACGAGTGTCGGATATGGAAAAGGACTTCACGGTCTGCACGGATGCCTCGAAACAAGGGTTGGGGGCCGTGTTAATGCAGGATGGAGGAGTGATAGCTTATGCATCAAGGAAGTTGAAGAAACATGAGGAGCTATACGCGACTCATGATTTAGAGTTAGCAGCTGTAATGTTAGCTCTGAAACTTTGGAGGCACTATCTTGTGGGGTGAAACTTTGAGCTCAAAACGGACCATCAAAGTTTAAAACATCTCTTCACTCAAAGAGATCTGAATGCCAGGCAAAGGCGATGGAGTGAGTATGATTTTGGTATTTCGTATATAAAGGGAAATGAAAATGTGGTCACAGATGCCTTGAGTAGGAGACCACGTCTCTTCTCCTTGGTAACCTTAAAGTTCAATCTGAGGGAACATGTGTTGACACAACTACTAGGAGACAGTTGGTATTTAAAGGTTACTTCAAACCTCTAGAGTGGGAGGCAGTTAGTTCCGAAGTATGAAGGATATAGTCTAGAAACAGACGGACTGTTAAGGTATCGAGGAAGGATGTACATCCCTGAGAATGGGGATATTCGAATCATCATATTGAAGGAAGCCCATATATCACTTTATTGTGCGCATCCGGGAGTGATGAAGATGTACACAGATATGAAGAAGCTCTTCTTTTGGGTAGGAATGAAGAGCGATGTAGTCCATTTTTTCGCCCAATGCCTAGAGTGTCAATAGCTGAAGTCCGACCACCATCACCCGACAGGCCTCCTACAACCACATGATGTTCCTATGTCCAAGTGGGAAGTCATCTCTATGGATTTTGTTGTAGGGTTGCCGCTCACATCTCATAGACACAATGCCATTCTTTTGATCGTGGATAAGTTAACCAAGAGTGCTCATTTCATTCTGGTTATAGACACTTACGATGTTACTGATGTGGCATGAGTGTTCGTAAGCGAAGTTATCCGTTTGCATGGGATACCAAAGAAGATTATTTCAGATAGGGATTCCAGATTCACTTCTAGGTTTTGGACAAGTTTACAGTCAACATTGGGGACTCAGTTGAACTTAAGCACAACTTATCATCCTAAAATAGATGGGAAAACTGAGAGAGTAAATCAAATTATGGAAAACATGCTTAGGATGTATGTAATGGATAATCAAACCTAGTGGGAGAAGTACCTACCATTGGTAGAGTTTGCCTACAATAATAGTTATCATAGTTCGATCGGAATGCCACCCTACGAAGCTTTGTATGGGAGGCCATGCAGAACACCATTGAGTTGGGATAGAATAGAAGACCAAGTAACAGTTGGGCCAGAATTGATTCAAGAAATGGAGGAACAGGTGATTCAAATTAGACAGAGACTAAAGGAAGCACAGGATAGGTAGAAAAGCTATGCATATGCACACAGGGTCGACCGAAGTTATGAAGTGGGAGACCAGGTTTTCATTCGTATCAGGCCTAATAAGAATACCATACAGTTCGAAAAGGGGAAAATGTTGTCACCTCAGTTTATAGGGCCATTCAGGATCCAAGAGAAAATTGGACCCATTGCCTATCGTCTCGTACTGCCACCCCACTTGCATAAAAATCATAATGTATTTCATGTATCTATTTTATGTCATTATGTTGCTAATGAATTACATAAACTAAATTGGAAGGAATTGCAGGTATTGGACGTGGGAACCCTCACGGTAGAACCATTACGCATATTGGACCATAGAGTCCGACAGCTCAGGAACCGTCTGGTAGATCAAGTTAAGGTCCAGTGGGACAAGTATAGTCCAAGATCTGCTACTTGGGAAGACGCCGAGACACTACGACGAGACTATCCCTCACTATTTTTACCACGTTGAGAACATGTTTCTCGAAGGTGGGGTGTATGTAACACCACCTTTTTACTTAGACAAGAAGGATTACCTGAGGCCCATGTACTTTATTTTCTAGTCACGGTGAAACTATTAAGTGATACACTTAAACTTTAAAATTTATGAACTTTTATGAATGTTTAAATATTACCGATGATGATGCATGCAATGCGATCTATTATGTGAATGAAAATTTTACGAATGTTTAGATGTTATTGATGATGATGTATAAGATGCGACATATTGTGAGAAAGTGAAAGTAATGAATGTTTAAATACTATTAGAATGATGTTGGATACAATGCAGTCTATTTTGGGCAAATGATAATCTCGTGAATGGGTGACGAGTTTGAATTATGGGATATTATGAAATCTAATTCTAATTGGAAAACTTTGATGTTAATGTATCGGTATGGGGATACCGAATTGAAATGATGATAGTATGAAATTATATGATGATAATGCATAGAAATGTATGAGTTGTGTTGCAGACTAACCTGTAGGTTATGGGCTATGAAATAGCCAAGTGATAATGATGATGAAAGTGGATAGCAGAACCACTAACCGAGAAACATTATGGTATGAATAATGTATGTGCAATTTATATTGCTTTGGATGTATTTCTATGATATGTGGACTAGTGCATGATTTTGGTACTAACACTGCCCAAAACCGAATAAATGATGACAAAACCTCCAGCAACACGGTGCCCCTGTATGTTCCATTGTAGGGTGTTGACCCTAGTTCTGTTAGGAGGGGTGGAGGCATTTCCCACCGTGTATCCTCCATTGTAGGGTGTTGACCCTAGTTCTATTAGGAGGGGTGGAGGCATTTCCCACCGTGTATCCTCCATTGTAGGGTGTTCACCCTAGTTCTGTTAGGAAGGGTGGAGGTGTTTCCCACCGTGTATCCTCCATTGTAGGGTGTGGACCCTAGATATGATTAGGAGGGGTGGAGGCATTTCCCACCGTGTATCCTCCGAAACCTAAAGTCATGGGAGAATGGTGCTAGTTCACGCTCCCCAAGACGTGTCATGATGACTGTCAGTTGCCTGCTAGGGAAGTTTGGTCGAGATAGCGACACTTCCACTTATGGGTTCTATTTGGATTTAGGTCAATATTGTTGACGCTCCAAGATAGTCTAGCAGAGGAAGGATAGGAATGGAGATGGAAGTAGGTTAGGGAGGAAGGATGAGTAGTAATAGTTGAGACAATATGGAGATCTGTCTTGTGGTGGAATTGATGTCTTCCCTTCAAAAAAAAGAGAGAAATGTGTATACATGGATATTCATTATTACATAACTAAACCCCAGTTGTTTAAAATAAAATTGTTAAACCGGATAATTGTGATTAAATAATTTCTCAAACAATTGACTGATTGTTGTCTTTTATAAAAGACTAGTCTTGTTGACTGGATTGAATGCACACATAAATTACTGAAGGATGACAATTTTGATTATTAGTACATGCACGAGACTTGCATGTACTAGCTACACATGCATTTCTTGTACATATACACTAGTATGTATGATATTTCTTGACTTACTTACTGATAATGTCAGTTACTTGTTGTGAATGTGTGAACCATGCTCTTTTCCTTTGTACCATTAGATACCTTAACTTCGGGACGAAGTTTCTTGAAGGGTGGGTGTATGTAACGACCCTAGTTGGATAAAAGTTTAAAGATTATAAAGTAAAACTAATTAGGGGAGTAATTGTGGTAACAAGTTATTAATTAAACAAAGATGATTTAATGATCTTAATAAAGTGAGTTATTAATCAATTAAAGGATATAATTGTGGTTAACTAAGTAATAATTTAACTACAGATCACATTTAATGACCTGAGAAATAAATCTAAGAGATCAATGATATATGATATAAAATGGTTCCATATGCAACAAGGGATAGCCTATGAATCTCGAGAAGATAAAACATTAAGGGAAGGATAAGGGACATGCACGGGGGTGGTTGAGGAAGTAACTACACGAGTTGGTGAAGGGGAATAAGGGAGGAAAGGAGGTGGACGGGAGGGGCATTTGACGAAGGATGGATTCTGGGAGGATTATGAGATTTGCTGTGAGCAGAGAGTTTCTGGCTGTGGCTTTGATCAGTTGAGGCACCGAGTTGCTAGAGGTTTTGGGCACAGGGGCCAGGATATCCATAGATATCCTAGAGCTAGGTAGTTTTCCTAGTTGGCAGGGAGGACAGTAGGTTTGGGCAGATATTCTTTGTTTGTGGCAGGGTTGGTCTGTGTATCAGGTAGCAGGAAGGCAAGAACAAGGCAGCAAGGCAACATAAATTAGCATCAGAACCAGGCAATATACTAAACTATGTATTTATTTCATTTTTCCATGAAACATTATTCATTGATAAATTTAAGTTACTGAAGTTGCTATTATGAAGATTGTTGTTATGTTATGAAGTTATTATCTCAGTTCATGAAATAAATTGCTTATGAAAGTAAATGATGTTTAGAAATATATGGTTGTTACACTAAGTGTCTAAATATCCTAACATCCCCTCTTAAGAAGAACTTGGGATAGGATTGAAGGATTTACAATAGTGACACAATAGGAGAAGGAAGGAGGAATTAGAGCCTATCCCCCATTAATGACAACTTCCTGAACTCCTAACATAGATTGAAGTTTGGAAAACTTCACTTCTGTAAGAGACTTTGTGAAAATGTCTCCAACTTGATATTTTGTAGGGAAAAAAAGCACTTCAATAACTTGATCATGAATGAGCTTTCTGATGAAGTTCATGTGTAGCTTGATGTGTTTCTATGCTGATGTTGAACTGGGTCTTTGGTGAGATTTATGGTGCTCTGATTGTCATACTAAAGGCTGGTTGGATGTTGGTGTTGGAATCCAAACTCTGAAAGGATCTGTCGAAGCCACAAGGCTTCTTGACTTGCATTTGCTGCTGCTCAGTACTCTGCTTCTGTTGAAGAAAGTGAAATAGCCTATTGTTTCTTACAGGCCCAAGTGATAGGTCCTGAACCAAGTCTGAAAACATAACCTACAATAGATTTTCAATCATCAGAGTTGCCGGCCCAATCTGAATCAGTGAAACCAACCAATAAAGGAGTCCCCCCTGAATTGTAATGTATCTTGAACTGAACTATACCACAAACATAGAAAAGTATCCTTTTAGTTTCTTTCCAATGGCTTTCATGGGGTGTTTGCATATATCAGGCAATAAGACCAACAACAAAGGAAAGATCAGGACGGGTATGAGTCAAGTATAAGAGGCTACCAACTAACTGACGGTACAGGGTAGCATCAACTTCAGGAGAAGTACAGGTGGCATAATGCTTGAATCTAGACTGGAAGGGAGAAGTGGTTGGTTTAAAATCGGCCATGTGAAAGTGACGAAGGTCACAAGCATACTTAGACAGGGAAATAAGAACTCCTTCATTGGCTTGCAAAACTTGGACGCCAAGGAAATAGCACAAAAAGCCTAAGTCTGTCATTTCAAATTTCTTCTTAAGGCTGTTTTTCAAATGGTTTAAAAGTTTTGAGCCACTACCAGAAAGGATAAGGTCATCAACATAAAGGACAAGGATTATGAGATGGCTTCCTACTTTCTTGGTATAGACATTAGGATCAGAATGGCATCTAGGGAATCTAGTGGAAATAAGAAAGCTATCCATTTTGGCATACCAAGCTCGGCTAGCTTGCTTGAGACCATAAAGAGATTTCTTGAGGCAACAAACAAAGCTAGATTTATTCTGGTCATAGTCAGGAGGTTGTTCTTGTTGGAAGATTGGTTGTTGTCATTGATGTCAACCCTAGTCATGGGTTTTGGACTACAAGATTGATAAAGGTATTTGGACATGAAGGACAATGCACATGTATATACAACACCCATGAATGGATAGTATACATCATTTTGTTTCTGGTGGTATGTGGCACGTCACGTGGATCCTTATGGTTGAGGATAAATGAATTTTTGAAGATGACAAAGATAAATGAAGAAGGAAGTACGTGTAGGCCCTGAAGATAATTAAAGAAAAGAATTACAAAATAAGAAAGTGTCAGGTCGGCCCTAATGTTAAAATGAAGTGACATAAATGGTGTAAATAAACATTATTATACAGTCATTTCGATATAAGTCAAATTTCATAGGAAATAAGAAGTAAAGAAGACCAGATTTCAAGGGAGGATGAAGTCTTTTGGTGATGTGTTCTAAGGTATGTTATTTTAAGGTCGTCTTACCATTTTTTCTATAAATGTTTTTCTAGAAGGATTTAGATGGTGAAATCGCTATGGTATTGAGAATACATATCAAGGTACCTCTGGTAAAAATTTAATCTCTTGATTCGCTATAATTATGGAGATACAGTCTGTGGAAGATAGGGTTTGTGACCAGTCCTGAAGCTAGTCAATAAACAAGTGTTTCGGGTAAAATAGTCATAACTTATTCATAGAGAATCTGAATGAAGTGGGACAAATTTCATTGGAAACAGTACAGACTTTAGTTTCTTGTGTGTGAGTTTCAGAATCAGATGTTAATTATTGAGCGCGGGGAATTCTGTGAAAGTTCACTCTCCTGAATAGACCAGAATTGAATAAAGTCTACCATTCTTTCTATAACCTCTTTTTGGGGAGGATTCAAGGAGTGAAAATTGTAGGAGTTTCAGAGAATACATTGAGTAATATTATCTACAGGATCAGTGTAGTCCAAGAATTGAAGAATTGTAGAAATTGAAGAAGACTCAGGAAGCATTATCAGGTTCTATGTGATTATTGGTTGATGGTGATGATTTAATGTAAAGTCTTATTATCTCTCATATATTATTGGGTGGAAGGAAGGGTCAAGGATGGAGAGTTCAACTCTCTCTTGATATTGGAGGATTGTATCTTCCTCTTGGAGGTTTATCCCTCCCTTTACATTTGGAAGTTGTAGTGACCTTTGGAAGTCATTACTTCCCTTGAACAATAACTATTGATTATTTCTCATATATTGTGCATGGTGTATTATGGTGTATTGGTGTAACTCTTATACTATTGTTCATTTCTCATTGGATATAGTTGAATGGTTTAAGTATAAGTTGAAAAATGTTTTAAATTGTACTTGATATTGATTCACCCGCATCTCAGTATCAACAGTTCCATGTAGATTTCTTCTTGCAAATATCTGTGCAAGAAGGAGGATTTAACATCCATCTGATGGACCTCACATTTATGTGAGGTAGCAAGGGCAAGAGCAAGGTGAATGGAATTACTTTTTTCTACAGGGGCAAAGGTTTCATTATAGTGAATTCCTTCAACTTGGGAAAATCCTTTGGCAACTAATCCAACTTTGTGTCTTTCAACACTTCCATCTGATGCATACTTAGTTATGTAGACCCATTTGCATCTAACAAGATTTATTTATTTTGGAAGAGGTACTAGATCCCAAGTATCTTTTTCCATTAAAGAACGATACTATTCATTCATTTTTGTATCCCAATCTAGATGACCTAAAGCTTTTGTAAATGTCTCTGGATCATGAGTTTCTGAAACTTGAGCCAAAAGAGAAGAGGCTCTCTAGAATTGTGAATGTGTCCAACGCTAATATGAAGCATCACCGACAAGATCACTAACTGCTTCTCGTGTTGAATAGACCCATCTAGGAAGCAGTGGATATAGTGTTGGTTCAGGTTCAAAGTACTCATCTAGAGGAGGGTGAGAAGGCGAAGGTGGATGTAACACACCCACTATCATAATCTTAAAAACTTTGGATTAATCTCCCACAAGTGAGAAATCTCCAGAAAACCGGCATTTGTGAAATGCCTACCCCTGGTTGAGTATCGGGATTCGGGGTTTCGGAGGTTGTGGTGTTGAGGGTCCCTGTCCTCTCGAATCCCCGATCACCGATGGAACGAATTTTCGACGCACCCCTTTGGTTGCCTCAGCCCCGCTTGGCTAAGCTTTTGATTCACACGACTGGTTCCTATATGACCATACGACAGCTTCTCGTCGAGGTTTTGGGGTTTGCGGTGCCGTGGTGCACACGTACTCGGAACTCCCGATCCTCCGATCCCCGATGTGCTCCTAGCGTATTGGCTTTCCGGGCTAAGTCCTGGTCAATATGACCACAAAGTTCACAAGACCACGGTCTTAAGTTCTTGTCGGGGTCTGGCGCCTCTCAATGTTATGGCACATGAGTCCCTTGGACTCTCGATGCACCTTTACACTGGCTAGCCCCCTTGGCTATACCATGGTCCATGTGACCACTTACCATATGAATATAACCGTATAACCTTCCATCGGGGTTTCGGCATTTGCGATGACATAAAACACATATACCCGGGACTCGTGATATCCCGATCTCCGAATCTCTCCGGATGCTCGACACGTGTCCCTTGTATCAACGGCCTATGATGGTGTCGGAAATTCGCATATTGCAGTTTCGCAATACAGGGTTTCATGTCCTTGAAATCTCCGATACGCCGATTCCCGATATGCCGATGGGATCTACCACCGAAGGTTCTGGATGGTTGCCATCTGTCTCCCAGATGGATGGCCTTGATTGCATCGGGAAATCGCGAATCGCGATTCCATTGTGTAAGAGTTTCATGACTCTTGAAACTCCGATATCCTGAACTTCGACTCTCTGGGATCTCTCGCCACACGTCCTCGCTGATGGACGGTGTTGATCCTGTCGGGAAGTCGCGGATCGCAAATCCCACATGCAAGAGGTTCTTGCCTCTGGGAACCCCGATTCTCCGAATTGCGACCTCCTCGGATCTTCCGACACATGTCCATCCTAATGGACGGTTCTGAGCTTATCGGGATTTCGCGGATCGCGAATCCTGATACAACAATCTCTTCACTCCTGAAATCCCTGATGGGTTAAAATCCCGATTCCTAGCCTGATGTCTGACGCGTGTCCTGCCGAGGTCAACGGCTAGGATATTTTCTCGGGATTTCGGGACTTTCGAAGTCCTGGTCCCTTTGCTCTCAGGAACTCCGATTCCCGATTCACGACTTTTTGGGATCTTCTGCCACGCATCCTGTACAATGGATGGTCTAGATCTGATCGGGAAATCGCGTATCGCGATTTCAATATACAACGGATCTATACTTCCCAAATCTCCGATGGTAAAAATCCCGACGCCTCCCAAACATTGACACGTGTCCTGCCGAGATCAACGGCTTGCGGAATTTCTACCCCATATCTGATGGCTCAGATCACTTCCTCGCACGTCTACCCCTGCGCTTAACCCCTGCGCAGCTTCTCCGGATCCACGGCTGTCGGGTAATGTGAACCGAGATCTAACGGTCCAGATTCGTTCTTTTGGGTCTTGGGATTTACGATCCCAATTTCTCGTTGCTCACGATGAGAGAGGGAAAGGCATGTAACGCCTGCGTTACTTTCATCAATCTAAGGGTTGTGAATGACTATGGTTCACTCTGACGAGATCTCATCCGTCGACTTATTTATCGCACAACACTACTATCTTGGACCTAAATAGGATCGTTCCTCCTAGTGCAGGGTTAATAAGGCCTGTGCGTTCGAGTCCTTACTCTGGATTCTTAGTGAACCTTTCCAAAGAGGAAATCTCTGTGAAGAAATCCTTACCGGGGCATTTCCGGGAGCGAATAAAAGAAGACAACTTCCTGAGAATGGCTGGGCACGATTGGCTTCATTTTATCAACCTACGTCGTGCATGGTATTCTTTGTGATAAGCATATATCAACTTATTCATATTAAGCGTAATGCGAACACTCTCATGCTGCAATCCTTTACAATTTCACAGTTCTATGAGGTAATATCTACTCCTTATCTTCAATTAATACACAGACATTTCTACACAGGAAAACATGTACAATTCCACAGGTCTATGAACATATGTGACAGTATATAAATTTCATATGCGATATGAGCAAAACACTTATCAGAAGTAAGTTCTGCAATGGAAGCGACTGCTGAGAGGGGTACTTGTTTCCACCCAACCGTAGGCGTAGCGACTCCTACTGGATTTACCACTAGCCACCCCCGAGCTGAGACCACGATGTCCTGAGACCTGCGTCTCTCTGTCTGCCAGTGCCCAGGAGCAAAGGTTGCAATCCTCCCTCTCTGCGAT
>ML794849.1:82474-95919 GCA_009831015.1 Picea engelmannii | reverse complement strand
ATCAAAATACCTTTCTGATAAATACTTCTTCCAGAAGTACTTCTCGAACCGTTTCCAAGACAGGTCCTCCTCGCGGACCCCTTTCATATTCTTAAGGTCTTCCCACCAGATGGAAGCCTTCCCGTTCAGATTGAAAGTGGCCAATCGGGCCTTCAAATTCTATGAGAAGTCATGGACTCTGAAATATTTCTTCAGCCCCAGTAGCCACACCTTAGCTTCCTCTCCCTTCTTTATCTCATCGTCGAAGGAGGGAGGTTTGGCCTTTCTAAATTCCTCAAATTTGTGACTCTTAGAAGTCTTTTGCTTCTTCTGTTTTCTACGAGAATAGGAACTGGTCTTGCTGCTAGAAGAACCTTCTGAATCACTGAATACCTTCTCAGTAGAATCGTCTAGCACTGATCCTTTACCTCTGGGGTGGACCTTTCTGGATGTGCTTCTCTCAGTGTGGCCACTGACACGACCATGATTTTTCATCTCAGGTTCATGCTGCATTTTTCGTTGTAGGTCAGATAGGCTTTGCAGTAGAACTACATTAATTTCGGTTTGTTTTTCTTGTTCTTTCATCATCCTTTCATTATCGGCCTTGCAACTTTGCAATTCGACCATGAGACTCCTCACAGTCTCAGCTAAGTCTGTAGGGGTTCCTACTGCTCTTCTTTCATCAGACTCCTCGTCTCTGTTGTGGGAGCCTTCTCCCACCTCTTGATGAGTCACCATATTCTACGTTTGTAAATTCCCGCGGTTGATCGTCCGTTTGAATGTGAAGACAAATGCTGGATATTAGTCAGGAATTAAATATATTTCATAATTTGTGCATAATTCCCTAATTCTT
This sequence comes from Picea engelmannii, assembly GCA_009831015.1. NCBI lineage: Eukaryota > Viridiplantae > Streptophyta > Pinopsida > Pinales > Pinaceae > Picea > Picea engelmannii. The sequence continues at coordinate 95,087 of ML794849.1, read as the reverse complement.
TAATATGCATACACAGTCGGGTGTTCATATTCCCAGTTTTAGTCCTGGATAAGATAGTTAAATCAGGGGTTACTCCTCATAGGAGTGTTTTGTACGAGCTTTGTGCATGACTAGTGCGACTGGTGCATGAGCCCAGTCAGGCCGAGTGTTGTAACCATGCTCTGATACCACTTTGTAACACACCCACTATCATAATCTTAAAAACTTTGGATTAATCTCCCACAAGTGAGAAATCTCCAGAAAACCGGCATTTGCGAAATGCCAACCCCTGGTTGAGTATCGAGATTCGGGGTTTCGGAGGTTGTGGTGTCGAGGGTCCCTGTCCTCTCGAATCCCCGATCACCGATGGAACGAATTTTTGATGCACCCCTTTGGTTGCCTCAGCCCCGCTTGGCTAAGCTTTTGATTCACACGACTGGTTCCTATATGACCATACGACAGCTTCTCGTCGGGGTTTCGGGGTTTGCGGTGCCGCTGTGCACACGTACTCGGAACTCCTGATCCTCCGATCCCCGATGTGCTCCTAGCGTATTGGCTTTCCGGGCTAAGTCCTGGTCAATACGACCACAAAGTTCACAAGACCATGGTCTTAAGTTCTTTTCGGGGTCTGGCGCCTCTCAATGTTATGGCGCACGAGTCCCTTGGACTCTCGACGCACCTTTAAACTGGCTAGCCCCCTTGGCTATACCATGGTCCATGTGACAACTTACCATATGACTATAACCATATAACCTTCCATCGGAGTTTTGGCATTTGCGATGACATAAAACACATATACCCGGGACTCGCGATATCCCGATCTCCGAATCTCTCCGGATGCTCAACACGTGTCCCTTGTATCAACGGCCTATGATGGTGTCGGAAATTTGCATATCGCAGTTTAGCAATACAGGGTTTCATGTCCTTGAAATCCCTGATACGCTGATTCCCGATATGCCGATGGGATCTACCACCGACGGTTCTGGATGGTTGCCATCTGTCTCCCAGATGGACGGCCTTGATTGCATCGGGAAATCGTGAATCGTGATTCCATTGTGTAAGAGTTTCATGACTCTTGAAACTCCGATGTGCCGAACTCCGACTCTTTGGGATCTCTCGCCACGCGTCCTCGCTGATGGACGGTGTTGATCCTGTCGGGAAGTCGCGGATCGCAAATCCCACATGCAAGAGGTTCTTGCCTCCGGGAACCCCGATTCTTCGAATTGCGACCTCCTCGGATCTTCTGACACGTGTCCATCCTAATGGACGGTTCTGAGCTTATCGGGATTTCGCGGATCACGAATCCTGATACAACAATCTCTTCACTCCTGAAATCCCTGATGGGTTAAAATCCCGATTCCTAGCCTGATGTCTGACGCGTGTCCTGCCGAGGTCAACGACTAGGATCTTTTCTCGGGATTTCGGGACTTTCGAAGTCCTGTTCCCTTTGCTCTCAGGAACTCCGATTCCCGATTCACGACTTTTTGGGATCTTCTGCCACGCGTCCTGTACAATGGACGGTCCAGATCTGATAGGGAAATCGTGTATCGCGATTTCAATATACAACGGATCTATACTTCCCAAATCTCCGATGGTAAAAATCCCGACGCCTCCCAAACACTAACACATGTCCTGCCGAGATCAACGGCTTGTGGAATTTCTACCCCAGATCTGATGGATTAGATCACTTCCTCGCACGTCTACCCCTGCGCTTAACCCCTGCGCAGCTTCTTCGGATCCAATGGTTGTTGGGTAATGTGAACCGAGATCTAACGGTCCAGATTCGTTCTTTTGGGTCTTGGGATTTACGATCCCAATTTCTCGTTGCTCACGATGAGAGAGGGCAAGGCATGTAACGCCTGCGTTACTTTCATCAATCTAAGGGTTGTGAATGACTATGGTTCACTCCTACGAGATCTCATTCGTCGACTTATTTATCGCACAACACTACTATCTTGGACCTAAATAGGATCGTTCCTCCTAGTGCAGGGTTAATAAGGCCTGTGCGTTCGAGTCCTTACTCTGGGTTCTTAGTGAACCTTTCCAAAGAGGAAATCTCTGTGAAGAAATCCTTACCGGGGCATTTCCGGGAGCGGATAAAAGAAGACAACTTCCCGAGAATGGCTGGGCACGATTGGCTTCATTTTATCAACCTATGTCGTGCATGGTATTCTTTGTGATAAGCATATATCAACTTATTCATATTAAGCGTAACGCGAACACTCTCATGCTGCAATCCTTTACAATTTCACAGTTCTATGAGGTAATATCTACTCCTTATCTTCAATTAATACACAGACATTTCTACACAGGAAAACATGTACAATTCCACAGGTCTATGAACATATGTGACAGTATATAAATTTCAGATGCGATATGAGAAAAACAGTTATCAGAAGTAAGTTCTGCAATGGAAGCGACTGCTGAGAGGGGTACTCGTTTCCACCCAACCGTAGGCGTAGCGACTCCTACTGGATTTACCACTAGCCACCCCCGAGCTGAGACCACGATGTCCTGAGACCTGCGTCTCTCTGTCTTCCAGTGCCCAGGAGCGAAGGTTGCAATCCTCCCTCTCTGCGATCACTCACTCTACGTAAAAATTGCCAGAGTTCCCCTCGCATCTGCCCCGTCAATCGTTCCAGCCATACGCCTTATCCTCTCGCGAGGTTGCGTGTGGCACAATTACCCTTGCACTGGTCATTCATGATGGCTCTACGGATAGGCGGTTCACCTCCCCATCCCTCATCAAGCCATCAACCTACCAGTCTGCAAGGCATTTATTTCAGGGCTAGCGAGCCGCTTTTGGTTCTCTGGGCCAGTGGAGTCCAAATACGGTCTTTTAATTATTGGTGGAAGTTAACGCCCCTTTTTCAAGATGCCCTCCACCACCATCGTGGTCTCTTTTCCGCACATCCCCTCTCAGCAGTTCTGCAATAAATTCAAACTATCATTTACATTCATTGACCTCTTCCTGCAGGTCCATTTACAACACATAGTCATACTTATGAGTTTTTCCATAGTCCTTGGCCAGTTCAGTTATATTTACAATCTGGGGGAAACAGGGTGTTACAGTGGATTTTCATCCTCACTGTCATCATCCAAAGAAGAAACCAGATCATAAGAAGGCACAAATGTCGAAGATGGCTCACAGGCCAAAGAGGGCACAATCGTCGAATTAGGCTCACACGCCAATATATTTTCATCAAATTTAACATGTGTTCTAATAATAATTTCATTACAATGTGATTGAAGAAGTCTGTAACCTTTAACATCTTTAGAATAACCAAAAAATATACACTTATCACTTTTATGTTGTAATGCTTTCATTTTCTCATTAGGAATGTGAGCCCATGCTATACTGCCAAATACACAGAAGTGACTTACATCAAGTTTAATTTTAGTCCAAGCTTCTTCTGGTGTTATATTTTTAAGAGCCTTCGTGGGAGTGTGATTTACTATGTAATTTGCATAGTTGATGGCTTCCGCCCAATAATTTAGAATTAATCCCTTAGATTGGATCATACAATTAGCCATTTCTTTTAATGTGCAGTTCTTTCTCTCAGCAAGACCATTTTGTTGCGGTGTATATGGAATAGTGTGTTGCATTTGGATTCCTTGTGTAGTGTAGTAGCTTGTAAAATTATTGTTCAGATATTCGCCTCCATTATTTGTTCTTAACCTTTGAATTTGATGTCCAACTTTCTTTTCTACAAGGGCCTTGTAGGCCAAAAACTTGTCAAAAACTTCACTTTTGAGTTTTAAGAAGTAAACCCAAGTACGTCTAGAAAAGTCATCAATGAAAGTTAAGAAACACTTTCATCCAGAAAAAGAAGGAAAAGAAAGTGGACCACACAAATCACTGTCAAAATTGTCCTGATGATGTTTTCCAAGAACACAACCGGCACAAACACCATCTCTGCATGAAACAAGAGGAAGACCAGTCACCATCTCTTGATTACATAGTTGCTGCAATGAGCGATAGTTTAGATGACCAAATCGCTCATGCCAAATTTTGCTCAAGTCATCGCTATGATCAGCAAAAACTGATGAAAACAATGATGACCCAAAGTTGTCAAACTTGTACAACTTGGTATTATCATCAACAATTCCAGTTGCAAGAACATGCTTAGGGTCTTTTAGATCCTTGATATAACTTGGTGAAATGAAAACTCGATGGTTTTACCTTCACCTGAATGCGTGATTTGATATACTGATAGAAGGTTACAAGAAAGACTTGGAATGCATAATACATCATTGAAATGACCATTATCTACTTGAACTATTCCAGATCCTATAACACTAAGAGATCTATCATCACCAACAAATATTTTCTTGGTGTTACATTCATTTAGAGCATAAAATATGGCTTTACCCTTAGCCATATAATAAGATGCTCCTAAATCAATAAGCCACTCATGAGAAGAAGAAGTAGTAGAAGTAGAATTTGCATTGAAGGAGAAACCAAAAGCAGAAAGTGCATGTCCATGAGAAGAAGAAGTAGAATCAATATTGATGTTGTGCTTCTTCATCGTTGCTTCTAAAGCTTCCATATTCTTGAAACATTTGGACTCATCATGGCCATATTTATCACAAAAGTTGCAATGTCTGTTAGTATTCTTACTTTATATTTTTCTCCTTTGTCATCAGTAGGAGCTAAAGTTGTTTGAGCAAGTTTGAGACCCTTATGTTGTTTGTTGTTGTAGCGAGGATGTTGCTTCTTGGGATACTTGGGTTTATCTTTCTGTTGGGCAACTAAGGCTTTGTTGGAGGGACCTGCAGTGTTGATCACTACAAATTGTATAATCTTATCTTTCTCTCGGATCAAAGAAGCACAAAAGGACTCAAGAGCGTGTTTTTCATAATATTCTTCCCCTAGAGCCTCTCTCATGGAATAAAAGGTAGATACAAACACAGAATATGCACTACCTAGCTTAGAAAGAATAATATATATGCAACGCTCTTCCTCCATCTTTAACTTACATTCTTCACATAAAATTTTGAGTGTTTTAAACCTAGATAGATAGTCTCCAAGGAAAGAAAAATCACTTGGACTCAAGGTCAGTATTTGATTTTCTAACTGTTGTGCTCGAATAATATTGAGTTTACCAAACAAATATTCAATATTTTCCCAAGCTTCTTCGGGGTCATCGATGTCTTGAATGTGGTACCTTAAATCAAGAGAGATGAAAATTACGGTTAGTCCATATGCTTCATCATTCCTATTATCCCAATTGGATTTCTTATCAACATCAGTGGGTGCTTTTTCCTTTCCCAAGGTAATCCGGTAGAAGCCTTTAACTCTTAATAAATCTTCCATATGAGATTTTCATTGGATGTAGTTGTTGCTAGTAAGCAAGAAAGTACTTATAGAATCCATATTAAATAGGCAGATAATGTGGATTTAAAAACTGAAATTGATGATCTGGATCGAAAGAGCTCGAAAATTTATGTGGTTTTAAAAAAAACGGCACTGAAAATGGACTTCCGATGTGAGAGTTATGCCCTTTTAAAAAAAGGCATAAATGGTAACCAAATGACCACGTGATAGTGTAAGCTGCTTTATAAAGTGACCCACTTTTATAAAGAGAAGTGGGGATCACTTTTACACTGAAGTTACCTTATAACAAAAAAGTTGCATGCAAAATAACTCTAAAATAAAATATTAAAGCTACTTATAGTGATTCACTTTTATACTTGAAGTGAAATACAGTTTACAAGTTTTGCATAACGTTTTCAAAAAAGGTAACAAAAGAGAGACTCGAACTCAAGACCTCTTACTTAATACGACAACTTTTAGCCAAATGGTCTAGCTAACATATTGTAATGTTCAAAAGGAGGATTGTTGTTATTGTTGTTGGTGGTGGTGGTGTTGTTGTTGAAGATGGCCTTGGAGAGCGTGCTAAAAAAAAACACTTTTCACACAAGAAAAAAAATTTCACTTCTTGATGACAACAAGGGTTAGATCTCGGTTACCTAGAAGATGCACCTTTTCCTATCTATTTGTCATTTTTAGAGATCGTACAAGGTGTGAGGAAAAGAGAATACACAGATCCAAAAGAGTAGCAACCCGGAAATAAAAAAATACAAAACCAAAATAAAACAAAAAACCTTCTTTGCAAAAAATTTAAAAAATGTGTATTCAAACTTTATACCTTTGGATCTGACTGTAATGGTCATATCTTGGGCAAACAAAAACTTTTTCGAGTTAAACGAAAAGTGTTCTTGAATGAAACAAGTGAGGAAGATGCAATGGAACAGTGCTCTCAACCCAGAAATGTATGGAAGAGACATAAAATGGAGATGAGATAACTCATCTTCACGATCTCGATCTACAACATGAACGAATCTTCAAACAGGTTCTGATACCATGTTTGACAACACAGGTATTCCAACAGAGGAAGAACACCTTCAATAACCATGCACATAACTAGATCAAAGATCAACACAGTGATGTTTTCACGTGGTAAAACCCCTACGGGAAAACATCGACAGCCCCAGCCAACATAGCCACTTGGAGCAGTTTATTAATGCAAAGAAAAATATGAGAGAGAGATTTTACAACAGAGTTTCTAACAATCTATCATCAACAAATGACCCTCCATGCTATTTAAATAGACATCATGGACCATTCAGGTGTTAATCCATGGATCAATGGTCATTAAGATCGAGGAGAGTATGAACCGTCAGATCAGTCTATGTCGGGAACATATCGTGACCATCAGATTTCCTAACTACAAATGCATACTAATGCATACTAAAGAAACACACTAGAAAACACACTTTTACCTAACGACACAATAGACCAAGTAGATCTTACTAACTCCTAAGTGTCTAAATATCCTAACAAAACTCACTCTTTTGTTAGAAGGTGTAGGGTAATTTGGAAGAAGACTAAATAAAATTTTTGGATGGATGAAATAGGTCCAAAATTTAATTCTTTGTGGTGGAAACAATGATGGAAAATATGAATCGGCTAATCAATCATCACATTTATTGATTACTAATGAGATTGTTCATGTTGATTTCCAAGAACCAACTCAAATTATGAAGTTGTGAGTGATCAAATTTTTAGGGATATTGGAAAATTGAGGTTAAGTCTACACTCATGAATTGTCATTCCATTGATTATGGATTTTTAACTTATGTGTTGAATTATGCCAAGTAATCTTGTCCATGCTTTCTACATTTCATAATTCTTGTAATAAAAATAATTTAAAGTAGTTTACATTTGTGTTACATGTAACCAAGTTCTGATTGTTTGTTTTAAACTGGTGTAGGATTGATGAATGTTGATGAAGAAACTGTTATAGATGATGACGAAGAAACTGATCTGAGTCTACTCCAAATGATGAATATCTAAATCTTATTCAATTAAAACTTCCAGATTTGAATTTCATACTTGGAAACTTGTGCAAAACTCCAAAAATTCATTTGAGATGATCATTCTTCAAGGAAAAATATTTGTAAGATTTTCTAAATGATATTTTTTCCTCTTCTAACAAGCCTTAGAGGGTGTACCAAGTGTTCTTATGGTTTTGTCCGCAATGTGAGATATTCAGGACCGAAATAAAATGTTTGTGACACTTGCGACACTTATGATAACGATGATGGGACATTATCGAAGTGAGGAATTTTGACATGTAACACTTCCCCTTCCACTTATTTGATTGTTTCTTGCATTGGTTGTCCCGAGGCTATCCATCCTTTCTCTATCCTTTGATTTGGCAGTTGGGGCCACCTTTATCGTGCTTCTTTTGTGATGGGTTTGCAGAACTAAAATCCCTCTTATTCATTTTCTTGAACTTTTACTTGATCTTGAAAACATATTAGTAAGTGGCTCCTGGTGAGGAGATGTCCAGGAACTCCATATCTTTTCGGATGTACCTATGTAGGCCACTTTGGTACTTTAGAACAAGGTGTCACTCAGAGTCTTTACTACCCATATTTGTCCACAAATTATGGAATATATTGGTGTACTATGACATTGTTTGGTATCTCTCCTAACATAGAGTTGTCCATCTCATGTACTGGTCATCATAGCTTCCAACAAGTTATTATTTCTCCTTGTGGGGATCAACAAAATATGCCCAAGTGGATCTTGGCCCAAAAATTGTAGACTCATGTCCATCATGTTGCTCATAATACATCTCCCACCAATATCTTACATGGGCAAGGGATTTAAGGAGCACGAATGTGATTTTTTCATTGTTGGGGAACCTTTGGATAAATAAATAATCCTCTAGAAGATTTAATCATTTTCCAATGTGTCAGTGTCTATATGCCCTTCAAATAAAGGAATATCAAATCTAACTTGTACCTTAAAGGGAATCACACCTCATAAGTGACTGCTAGTTGTGTTAGATTTTTAACTGAGCATAATAAAACATAATTGCGAGAGACAAATAATATACACATAAGAAACCATATAATTCAACATAAAATTGCCCTGGAAAACACCTACGGCGAAAAGCCATCGTAATAATATATCTATTATTAACCTTGACCTAAAACAACCAAGCCAGGATATGTGAGCTAGCCACACCTCACCTCCAGGCCACTCTACAATGGATCCTTACAAGCCTTGTAAAGGCTTCTTCACATGCATTCTCTGGCATACAAACCCACGAGCCATCAATACCATGTGCCAAAAGCCATTTGATGAGACATAAATCACTTTGAAACATTCCCAAGTTAAGTTTAACCCTAACAATCCTCCCTTTAAACTTACTTGGGGTATTCTCATGCAACCCCACAATCACCTAGGTCTACCTACCAACTTTACCAATGAGTTACCATGGGTATAGATGCCTTACTAGGTCTTATAGACATATGACCTTTTACATGCAAACAATTTATTCTCCAATTTTTTTTTCATGTGTCTCATGGTGAACACACCATCACCATCACCATCCTTTGCTACATCCTCTCACTTTTCCATGTTCCCAACTCCGTGATCTTAGCGTCATCATCACCAATCTCTTTATCATCCAAAGCACTCTTTCAAATTCCCTTGCTTAATCTTAAGCCGAATGATGAGGTCTCCGCCACTATCGATATTCACATATCTCCATAATCTCCATTCACCATGAAAAACCCTATCCTAATATGTTAGTGACCAATAAACATTGAATCAAACCTCAATCAAATCTCATGCTCCACCGCTATGGTCTTGTTATCTCTGCCTCATTGACCATGTCCTTTTGCCTCTATGCACAATCATTCACCTCACGAGAGATAAGTGTGGTAAAACCCTTGAACAACTCGATATTGCCAGATCCAAAGCCAATTTTATCGATCTCGTGCACCACATGAAATCCTTTGACTACTTTGCCAAAGATGACATGCTTTCCATCTATCCACCAGGTCTATGCCTGAGATTTGATAGTGTTAGGGATGGCGTTGGCCATGGAGAGGATGTTGGGAACCGTGTGATTCTTTTCAACATTATTTTATATAAGCTTCTCGTCATAGATAGACTCCCTGTTGATGCCATTTCCCTGTGTGAAATATTTTCCATCGCACATGAATCCCAAGATTACTTAATGGAATGTCAATCCCCTTAAGTGCAGAGGCTTGCTGGAGTGACCAATGTCTCTCTCATTGGTGCATTGTGTGTCGATGTTTTCAATCTTCTTTGACATCACCTTGGAGTAGATATCCAACATGATCCAATTGAATGAGGTGTTTTCGACACAAAATTCTAGTCCTCCTCTTACATCACCACCACGATTTCAGAGTGATTCACTTCTACACCCTATGAGTTGATCTAGATTATTTTCTACATGAAATGAGAGATGAGATCTAATAAAAAAATCAAAGAGATCTCTCGGATATCCAATAATACAAAAAAAATGTATCAAATATGAAACCATAAACACAAAGATACAGTAATACACAATTTTCTATTAATGAGTGAAAATGTACAAAGACTGTAAAGATACATAATGAAAGACTCACTAGAATGGTGGTAGCTTATCTTTGAGAAGAGATGTTTCTGCTACTCGCATTTGCAAGAAGAAGATTTGAAAATGAGGCCTTAAAGTCATTTTTATCATAAATAAATCCAAAACCCTAACCTTGGAAGATGAAAATCCAACAGTTTTGTGGACCCCGTTTTGGGCAGTTTGGTGTATCAAGTTCCCAGTGGCGTAACTTTGGCATACGATCTATGTTTAGGGTGAATGATAGCTTGTTGGAAAGGTATCATCCGGGATATTCATTTAGGTGGCTCAATCAGAGAATTTAGCTATCATTGAGAAGCTTTATCCCAAAAAAACCTTCATTTAGGCCCTGGAAGTTAAAAACTGCTAAAAATAGTAAATTACCAAAATTGTCAGAAAACTATTTGGAGCCAGTTGGAAAAGGTGTGTGTCCACTGATATACACTTGGATCATGAGAAAATTGTCCAAATCCTTCGTGAACTATTTCTCTCAACCACACCTGTGCACGTCAATCTCCGACCACACTTGTACATTGACAAGATGAATGCACATAATAGAAAATCCACACAACCAACTCACCCTGAACAAATTCAATATTTTCTTTCTATATCTAGACATCCAAACAATAGATCTACCTCTACTTCTTTAGCATGTAAAAGAACGATCTAGGGCTTCTCTCAATATGCTATAGATAATCTCTTCACCCTCCTTGTCTTGGCTGGGCAACTCATAGATCTCATTGACTATGGATTCTTTGACCTTGAAGTCGACCATATTAGACCTATTCTAGGAATCAAAACTTCTCCAATGATTCATGCATTCTCCTTGGGGATTCCCAATTAGAATGAGTGAAAGATACTCTCATCCACTTCGTTGTTTCCTCTGCTAATTCCTTTTTCAACAAATCTACACTCTAGAACAAATCTCACAAATCTATACTTAGCATTATTATATTCAATTTATTAATGTTAATTCCATATATGTAACCTTATCATATATTTACCCCTACTCTGATACCAATTGTTAGATTTTTAACCAAACATAATAAAACATAATTGTTGAGAGAGAAATAATACACACATAAGAAACCATATACTTAGACACAAAATTGTCTTGGAAAACCCCTATGGGGAAAAACCATCCTAATAATAGATCTATTATTAACCTTGACCTAAATCAGCCAATTCGATCCAAATGAGTTAGCCACACCTCACCTCTAGGCCACTTTACAATGGAGCCTTACATGCCTTATAAATGATTCTTCACATTCATTCTCCGATGTAAAAACCTATGGGCCATCAATACCATGTGCCTGAAACCACTTGATGAGACCTAAACCACTTTGACTCATTCCAGAGTCAAGGTTAACCTTAACAAGTTGAAGCTGCCTCTATTTTCATTGGAAACCGTCAAAGGATCTGGGAGAAATTATCCATCATCTCATTCCTTTATTGTGCGAGGGATACCTAGAGCAACAATTTGAGAGGATATCATGCTCCATCATCTCTATTTTCTTCTACCATGGGAGGATACCTGGGATAGAGGGAATGTTCTTCCCCAAGATCAACCAGTTCTACACCCAACTCTTAATAGCCTGACCTTGTCGGGGACATGCATAGAGAAACAATGAAGTGTAGATTGATATGATTGTTAGAAAAATAGGACCGCGGAGCAATAAAATAAAACAAATGCAGAAACAAAACACAAAAGACACATAATACAAGAGAGACACAGATTTACGTGGTTCACCCAGTGTGGGCTACATCCACTAGAGAAATTGCCAGGTCCTTCCTTTATTATTATCTAGCAAATGAAGGGATACAACCTACAGCAAAACCCGCTGTAACTTCCTCTTCTTTCTCTCACAGTATCCTCTCTCAGAATAAAATATTCACCATCATACATAGCCGCAATACATTTCCCTCATAAAAGAGGGTTTCCTTCTAGGGAAAAAAACCCTAACATAATCTCTATCATTAGATCTGCGACCTTATAATGAACAGTCCAGATTTACAATGAAATTACAATATACTTTTACAAGGAAATTTTTTCTTCGGGGGCTTCACCCCTGAACCCCCGCTGGGGGCCCGCTTGCCCCCAGACCCCCCAGCCAGGGGGATAGCCCCCCCAGACCCCGCAGAGGGGGTACCCCCCCTCTGCACTCCCCCACGCGGAAGAATGTACATACTTATGGGGTGTAAATACTTCATGGGGTATAAACACGACTGAAAGCAAGGACCTCTGAATCAGGAAGATAATCAGGCTCCACAATCAACAATCTCCCACTTGCAGACTGATCTCAGCAACTCCACCATTGTTGTATATGCTGGACTCTAAACCTTCTTTGAACTAACAAATTTCTCATCTTCATCTTCATTCTTGAAGACCAACTGAAATTGAGCAAGAACTCAGTTTCTCCCTTGTTACTCCCTTGGTTAACATGTCTGCAGGATTTTGGCTAGTGTGTATCTTTTCCAGCTTCAATTGTCCATCTTCCAAGGTGGATTGTATGAAGTGGTACCTCAACTATAAATTCTTAGTCTTCGAAAGGAAGGCTGAGTTCTTTGCAAGGTGAATGGCACTCTGACTGTCACAGTACAACCTGTTGTTCTCCTGCTTCTTTCCCAATTCCTCCATAAACCTTTGTAACCAAATCATCTCTTTACTAGCCTCTGTAGTAGCAACATACTCT
>ML794849.1:23959-39669 GCA_009831015.1 Picea engelmannii | reverse complement strand
GGGGTAATTTATATGTTAGCTCAAAATTGTGCTAAAAGAGTTTTTAATTTGTTTTTGGAGTGGAGTATGGTGAAATAAAAATATATATAATTATATTCTTTCATGGTTGTTGAAATGGTTCTACCATGAGTGATAGCAAAGCTAAATGATGTATTTGATTCAATGCTTGCTACTAAGCATTTTTTAAGGTTTTGGGGTGATTCAAAGACCCTCAAACCCTTAACGTCATGAATCAACTATGTCTCTAAATCTTTGGTACATCGAACTATGTTGAGCACTCAATTTTTTGTAGGATTTGTGGCATAGAATATTGTAAGAAATATGACCAACTTGGATAATCTTTATCCTATGCCATATTTATGATCTTGCCTCTTTCAGGGAAGTCGAATTGGTTCTTCCCTGAGAGACAGAGATGTTGAACAACATCCACACCTCAATACCCATCAACAATATCTATTGTGATCATGTCACTTGGTTATTTTGAGGCATGTTAGAAAACATTGATCCATTCCTCATGGGTGGGGAACCTCGCCTTCAATGTAAAAAAAATGTATGATCCTTGAGACACTAAGTACTGTTGTTGTGCATAATTTATGTAGGAGCATATGAATAATATTTATAGACATGGTACAAGAAAGGATGGGTGAGTGCCACGTGCCCCTAGATTTATATCTCAATTTCTCTTTCCACTTGTCATATCATAGCCCTCTTCTCTAGCAACTCTTTTTATTTGTATACATCTAGCTTTTTTTTTAAGATCCCATCATTCTTCATGATTAACTAAAAGAAAAACATCCCCAAGGTAATTATGTTCACAATTGGGGCGTTGAGATTCCACTATGAATTTCATAATCTCATACAACTTGAATTCATATGTACATCATATAAAATTGAATTTTTTTTTCATAAAACAATGCAATAGGGAAAAAATGCATACACCACATTTACACATTTATCCATGTACACAATGGGGTAACTCAAAACAAGGTATTACATAAATCCTTCGCTTATGGAATAAGGATCGGCCTTGGATCTTTGTTCTTATTTTCTAATCATACCAATATTGAACATTACAATGCACTTAGGATTTATACAATAGATTGCATGTAGTATATACCAATAGTACATCACAACTTCATGGTCTTGATCATCAATAAGCCCATAAATACAACATCTCATACCCTCTAGTATTAGTGATGACAAAGTTAACGATGGAAGTTATTAAGCAATATACAAATGAAAACAATAACATAATAAGTGATAATGAAAGATTGAAGCACTATTTTTTTGTATGTAGTGATAGAATCTTGTACATAGTACAATTTCTATCTACAATGAACGAAATATTGATGTGTTAGTATGTCCTTGAAATAATCATCATTTTATGACATTCCCATGTTATTATCCATTTAAAACTACCATGGGAGTGTTTCTTAAAATTCATGGAAAAGAGAGAGAGAGATTCACATAAACAGAGTATTGTCTATTATGCTACTTCAAAATATGAAAATAATGGTTACACACGCATTCCTTATTTATAGTAATTTCAAGATGAGATTGCACTGAATGTGAGTAATTACAAGATGAAGGTGGAGATACCACATAAGGTGTTCTCTCATCTAAATTCATTTAAACACACAACTAAAATGTTGACTTACATCATTAAATGTATCAAGAGGTGGACATGATGTCTACATTGTTGTTTACAAGTTTTTCACATGCACAATAATCATCGGAAAAAACCGTTGATCTAGATAATTTTGAGCATGAAATCAGACCAGAGATGTAATAAAGAAATGTACCAAGATATTGTAGGAGATCCAATAATAGAACAAAGATATATCAGATATATATAACACAAGGCACATATATATAATAATACACTATTTCTATTAATGAGTGAAATGTACAGAACTATAAAATTAAAGAGTGAAAGACTCTCTAGAATGGTGGCATCTGATCTCTGAGAAGAGATGTGATGGCTATGGTCATTCACAAGAAGATGATTACAATTCAGCTCGAAAGGCCTTTTTAACATAAACAAAAAAACCCTAAGTATAAAAATCCTAGCCCCTGGAAGATGAAAATTCAAAAGGTGTGCGACCCCAATGTGGAGATGAAGCGCTAAAAGTCATGTGGGCCCTGTTAGCACATATTATTGATAGAAGGGTGTTTTTCAGTTAGGAAATAACCCCTTGGTGAAAAAATGAAGGAAAGTGGTGCTTATGCAACCCACTTTATATTTGTATCCTAAGTTCATCGATTATTTGACAATTTGGCGCGTCGTGCTAAGGATTGTGTATATCTCAGTGGCTGAGATATGTGTGCTTAGATCTATAGTCCACATCCAATATCAGATCCCCCCCTGACCTTCTGCCTTTAACTGGGGGGGTCTGAGTTGGTGGTTTTCTGGCACGGCCCCCCCACTATCATGTCACCTCCACAACAACTCAGACTCCCGCATGATACCTCTTACTACCTACACCCCCCCCCTCCGCGCTAACCACCTTACCGCCATCCCATACCGCCTGCGCTCTCGCTGACACCTGTCATCCACTCACATTCTCGCGCATCTATCCCTCTCTTCTTGTCACATCTCCTCCTCTCACCACCTGGCATGTGTCTCCCATTCCCTCTCCATGTCACCTCCAATGATATTTTCATGTACCCCCCTTGACCAATCACACCCCTCTACCTCCACGTCCTCTCCCTTGCCACATCACCCCTGCGCCTTTACACCTTAGCTCCCCGCATACTGGTGTTGACACATTCCCCGTCACCGCCACTCATTTCCTTCCTACTGGCCATCATTCACTCATTGTTCTATGTGAGTTTACGCCATTGCCTCGCCCACTTTCCCTTGCCTTCCTCCATGTCTACCTTCCAGTTCTCTTTGTAAAGGACCAACTAAGCATAGGTGGTAGATATTGAGAGTGTGCCAACTTATTTTTCAGGTGTCGAGTTGACTCAAGACTGTCCTGATCCCAATGCAGGTAGTTAATGGAAAAGAAGGAGGTGGTTGAGACATCATCTCCCTCCATAAATGGAAAGCCAGAAAGGACTGACAGATCCGAGTTTGCGTTCGACAGAGAGCTACATGTGCATTTTGATAGAGAAGGTTCAAACGTAAGAGCTCACATCTAATAGGAGACTGCATGCACAGTTTGCAAAAAAAACTCAGAATGTAAGGCCTTGAATGAAGTGGATCGATCACTCTTGGGGTGGTTGTAGTCACTCTGGAGTATAAAGATAAAATTTTGATATTTTGTTAAGGTCGATGGTTGAGCAAGGATCCTGCATTGTAAAGTTTTGATGAAGCTCTGGTTCTCTGGTTATGTATTTGATTTGAGACTTCTTGTTTAATCTAAGTCAACTTTCTTATTCATCTTATTTTCCTCTAATACTGAAGTGTCCATGATTGAAGGATTCACATGGATTTTTGTAGTTGTATTGTGATGGATGTTTGATTACAGTGTTGTTATGGTGTTCTTCAATTTCCTGAAACTTTGAATTCAAGAGGATCTTGTGTTTGAAGCTTTTCCTCCTTAGGCTATTGGAAGACCTGATGTCCATAGCAGACCTCTACATTCTCCTTAGCGGTTCTTCCTCCTACTCTCCCTTACTACAACTTAATGAATGAAGTTGATCAAGACATCAATTTCTTGTGCATGTTGGTCGAATTTTCTCAGTTAAAGTGCTATTATCTTGAGTCTGCGCCCATTTGACCTCTTTAAATTTATTCATTGTGAGATATAAACAGATGGGTAATAGTCTTACCTTCAATGCAATATGAAGGTGACTTCTAGTGCTAAAATTCGTGGCGTCGCTACCGGGGAGCGAATTGAAGACTTTTCCTTGGGATAGAATGACAAAGAGCTTTTGATCGTGAAGGTGCATCAGATATCAGAACCATTGAAGATTGAAAATTTCACCTGGTGTCTCCACTGTTTTGAATCCACTATTTTAGTTGTGGCTCTGAAAGGAAGACACACGAGGTCTACTCCAAAGCTACCTCTAGCAACACCTGAAGTTGACCCAAAGAAAATTATCAGAAAAAGAAAGACCCCTCAGGAAAGCACTTCATCTTCTGTACCAGGTATTTCTGGTAACTCTCAAAATCCTTCTTTAGAAACTCCTTTATTTGCTTCTCATTCTCCTGTTATACCATCTATTGGAGTTTCCATAAGCTTAAAGTCTGGGAGTGTTCCTGTTGATTTTCCCCCTCCCGGTCTTGGTTTGGAAGGAGAAAGCTTTGAAACTCCTGTTTCCCCTGATGTTGCATCGTGGTTTAGACCCAGGACCTTAGACGATTTTCCCACTTCGAGCATTACCACTCCTCCCCCTATTAGAGTTGTTGCATTTATAGAAGGGGAAACCTCAGTTCCCTTCAGCCGTGTAACATATTCTCCAAATCCTTAGCCGTCTCCCCTTTCTCCCAGGAATACAGTCCCAATATCACTTGTTCAAACTCCATCTCCTCTTGGATGTCCTCCAGTTTACATCCCAATGGCAGGTGCTAATCCCCCTAAGAACAGAATTGATGCCATAGTGGTTGCTAGATATGCCCCTCTTGTCCTTCCTCAGTCTCTAAATGCTCTCCTAGCTAGTGGCTACCTTAAGCAATTGCCCAATTTCACGAGTGAGGGAGACATACCTGCAAAGAATCACCTTGCTTCCTTTTACAGTTCTGTAGATAATTATGTCATTGTGAACGGAGATGTATGGATGAGGAGTTTTGTTCATAGCCTAGATGGAGAGGCTAGGAAATGGTTTAGGGCCTTGGATCCTGGATATATCGATGTGATTGAAGCCCTAGATGATGCATTCTTAAGACATTGGGGGGATAAAAAGATTTCCTTTACTATATTACAGAGTTTGGATCACTTAAGAAAAAATAAGGGGAATCTGTTTCTGACTTCTCAAAGAGGTTTAATAAAATGTATAATAAGATTCTTGTTGAGATTAAACCTGCAGAAACCTCTGCCAAAATTACTTATTCCAGTGCTTTCGACCCTGATGTTTTCCTCCTTTTAAGAGAAATAAGAGCCACTTCCTTGGCTCATATGCAAGATGCAACCCTGGAAGTGGATTCCAATATATTGGCAGTTGGAAATCTTATGAGTAAGACTAATAGACAAATAAAAAAAGGTAGGTCCGAACCTTCAACCTTCGGTTGCTCTGTTTCCCCCCCTCAAATGGATGAAGTAACCAAGTTATTAAAATCAGTCTCTTCTAGAATGGAAAGGTTGGAATTGGAAGGAAAGAAGAGCTACAGGAATACCCCTAATGATGAAAATAGGGTAACTTGAAAAGACCAAATAACCCTCCCCTGATTATCCAACGAGATCAAAGAAGCAGGGATAGGGATGATCAGAGAATCCAAGCTCCTCTCCAAAATAAACTTGTTACTGATGAAGAAGGAGAGGAAGAGGAAGTTGATCCTAAAATCCATTGTTTTGGAGACACCTCCTCATTTCCCATTTAACCCAATATGCGTACGAGGAGTCTCTCATGGATAGCCAACTAAATGAGTTGACTAGAGGGGATAAGACAAACATCAGTCCCAATAGATATAAACTCAGGTCCAAAAAGAAAGAGGGGAAGTTTGAAATTCCTGATCATCCTACCAGAGAAGAGAAGCCTGCTAAAAATGTAGCAGATAACAAAAAATATACGAACTCACGAAACCCCTCACTAGTGGTCAAAATTCTTGTCCCAGAAGTGAGAGAAATTATGAAACCCCCCTCCTCTTTTAACCTTGAGCATGAAATTCAAAGATTTATAATCCCTGTACCCCTTTCAGAGGTGGTCAAGCATGAAGATTGCAAAAGGTGCCTCTCTAAATTGTTGTAGTCTGAGCCTTCATCACGTCCCACAGACTCAATCAATATCCATTATGAAAATCCTGCTGTCATACTGGGACCTTTGGTAGAAGATAGATATGATTCATCCCCTCCCTTCTATACATCACTAAACATACATGATCATTTGGTTCATAACTGTTTGATGGAATCAAGGGCATTTCATAATCTCATGCCCAAAACTATCATGGATGAACTTGGATTAGAAATCACAAATACTTACCATGACTTATATTATTTTTACTCTAGGAAGGTGCAATGTCTTTGGTTCATCAAAAATCTGGTTGTGACCTTGTTTCAGTTGCCCATGAAAAGCGTGGTCATGGATACTGTGGTGGCTGATGTTCCTCCCAAGTTTGGCATGCTCTTGTCAAGATCTTGGATAAAAGTACTTGCGGGAACCTCGCAGATGGATCTCACATACGATACCAATCTTGTGTTTTGGGGGAGCATAGAAGACTTTACAAGGAGGGTCAGTTGGCCTACATTATTAGTGACGAAGAAAACCCCACCAACCATCCTATTTTTTCACTTGACACTGATTTGGGATCCAGTTTATTGCAGCTCACTGAGGCTCCTGAACCTCCTCTTGAAATTATAAAACAATCCATTACTCTTTGTGAAGATTATCCTCCGGTCATTTCTGTTTGGAATATGTTTCCACAATTTTTTTTCATTAATAACCTAGTTGTGCTAATAATTAATAAAGTGATTTTGTTTGGGATTATTAACATGGTTGTCAATCAATTCTATTGCATGAATATTGTTACATTTAATTCATCAATCTGATTTTTTTAATTTATGAAGTGTAAAGCACCATATGTGCAACGTTTTAGTTTCTTGTCTAAATTATGCAACTACAAAGAGAAAATTGTTCATTAATTCTAAAATAAGAAACAAACTTAAGCTACAAAAAGTAAATTGTTACTACATAAAATATAGTAAAGAAATTTCAACACCATGATCATAATGATGATTTCAATCACTCCTTAATCCCTGACCCTTATTCCCAAATATCTTACCATTCGGGTTTCATGGACTACAAAATTTACGATTCGGTTTTTCCAGTTCAGTAATTAAACTTCACTATGTTAAGAGATGATAAATAAAGTAATCTGAATTATAAATGAAAACTCACACAAGTTCAATTAAATCCACACAGCTGAAATAAATTCACATAATAGAAGTAAAGAACAAAACTGCGATTAAAAGAGTAACAAACTTATCACTAGGGAGGCTCCTGGTTCAAAGCATGTGACTGTAAGAACTCTTCTGCAATTAAGAATTTTTAAACTTGAATCATAAGGTTAACACTAGGAATAAAATAATCAACACATTCTTATTATCTCATAATTCAATTACAATCCTTCATCATATAGAAAAGAGATCCCCTAAAATAGTATGGTATCACATATTTATACAATGAAGCAAGATCACTCAGATCCAATTCTCATGGATCTCAAAACTGACCACAACTGTAATTTTAGGAAAATCTGTTTTAAAGAACCAAACATATCTCTCAATTCCTTCAATTTTTTAGGAAACTACTTGCGTGAAACCTAAACGGGTCTGTTATGGAAAAAAATCCATGTCGTAGATTTGCATTATTCACTTTCGTTTGTTCCAAAATCTCACTGCAATATCACTTCCTAGAAACTATCATGACTTGATAGAAATATTTGACCAAAATATAGAGCTTCTTGTTGTTGACCTGTGCATGATATAATGGACACATAACCATATTGAAACACTTGAATTCAAAATACTAAAATTGAATTTCATCTGGATCCCCGAAAGTATGTCAAGCATGGAGCTCGGGTACCCTGCTAATTGTATTACATATTGGCCAAAACCATGATTTCTCTATTGTGTTGACTTGGATGGTTCTAGACCTATGCTGACAGGTGGATGAGCTTCTGGAACTAATTTGTAGTTATCTCCAACCCCTGATTTTGTTGTACCATTCACGCATCTATATGGACCTGCAACTTAGCTACAAAATCAAAGACTGGTTAAAAAATGGTTTTGGTTCTATAGCTATAACATTTAAATCGTTGTTACCAAAGAATGCATGAAAATATAAAAATATGGACATTTTAGCTTTGAATTTGCTGATGTTTAATCCTCATAGTCGAGGGCATGATTTCATGTAAAAATGATAACAATGGATTAAGTGATAGTTAAAATGAAAGGCTTATAAAAATATCGTAGGAAAATTAAGTGGAAAAAGGTGACAAACGAGTGCATTCTCAGGGTCTAACATTCCCCCACATTGAGGATTTTGCATGTCCTCATGCAAAGACAAAATTACAAAATTTTGAATTCTTCTCCTACTACTCATGGTCTCCATTGCTTGGATCAGGATGTCCAAGTTACTGCATGAGGATCTCTAATTTTTCATTGCAATGGACCATTTTGGTTTCTTCATTATGATCATGTCATTTAAATTTATAATTTTTTCTTGAAGTCTTTTGTTGGCTTGCTTAATCTTCATATTCATTTTTTACCAATATTGCATCCTTTTCAACATATTTTTGTTCTGGTATTTGAAGAATTAATTCTAATCCTTAATATGATGTTCCAAAACTTCTAACTCCTTAATTTCCTCTTTTAATTTCTCTAGTGTGTCTTTTTCCTTATAAAAGCAAGGTGATGGATTGTAAGAAGATGGTATATGATCATAGTCTTTCGGCCATACATATTGCATGCCCTTTTGATATAATCATAAATTTTTTGTTGAGATGTATCCATCTTCAAACTATTAGCTTTTGGGTTTGGAGCTATAGATGACGAGGATATTGTAACTTTTGGTTTTTTCTTGTTGATCTTTTAAGGAATCTCTTTTTCTTTTGGGCCATTGTTGTCTCCATCAGATTTATTGACTTCAATTACTAGTTGCTTCAAATTTTTTATTTTTATTTTTATTACCTTGTCCCTTTAAACTCTTAGTTATGCTCCGGGTCATCTTTCGATGATCATTTTCAATTTTCATGGCTGCATTGAATATTGAAAGCCATTTTCTTTAAATTTTTAAGTAGATAATATGGAAAATTGATTTGAAGATCTTTTTCAAAATGCATAAGTAAACAGACATGATAAAAGAACAATAACTCATACCTTCTCTAACAAGTCACATAGTTTTGAAGAATAACAAATATATCCCTCTTTAATGCAGTCACTGCTATCGATTTGTGCCAATTCACATCCATCTCAGAATTTACAAGGAATTTTTTCCATGTTTCTCCCAATGCCATTGTTCTCCTTCAATGTTAAGGAAGTCAACCTTCAAACTCACTATTTTGTCACAAGGTGTAGGGTAATTTGGAAGAATAGTGAATAAAATGGGTGGCCAGATGAAATATGTTCAAACTTTAATTCTTTGTGGTGGAAATAATGATGGAAAATCTGAATCATCTAATCAATCATCACTTTTATTGATTAGAAATGAGATTGGTCATGCTAATATCCAAGCACCAATTCAAATTATGACTATGTGAATGATCGGATTTTTAGGGATATTGGAAAATCAATGTTATTTATACAATCATGAATTGTCATGCTATTGATTATGGATTTGTAACTTATGTGTTTAATTACGCCAATTAATCTTCTCCATTCTTTTTACATTTCATAATTCTTGTAATAAAAACTATTTAAAATTGTTTACATGTGTGTTACTTGTAACCAAGTTATGATTATTTGTTGTAAATTGGTGTAGGAATTCTAAATGATGATGAAAAAAATGTTGTAGATGATGATGAAGAAACGGATATGAGTCTGTTGCAAATGTTGAAGATCTAAATCTATTTCAATTAAAATTTCCAGATTTGAATTTGATGCTTAGAAACTTGTGCAAATTGCTGGAAAATTACGGTTGATAGGAGGATGACCATATGTTCATGTTTTAAAAGCATCTCCAAATCAGAATCTAGTCTTGGGACACGTGAAACCATATCAAATTACAAATCTTCTATGAAAATATAATTGTGACTTTTGCAGGAATTTATTAAATCACCTTTAAAAACATGCTTGTTCATCCTTTATCATGTATTTCCTAAAACTTCCATCTATGGCTTACTCAATTTATCATATTCTCTTCAAATCCCATGTCTCATAATATTTTAATTCATCTTTGTCAATTTTTAAATGATGTGGAAAAATGACCTATGCAAACTGTCACCTATAAAAACTTTGTAGCTAGTCAAGCTACAAAATATTTGAAAAGCATTGAATCTGCCACATCCTCAAAAAATAAGTTACAAAAACACAACATCTACTCTAAGAAACCATCAAAACATGAGATTTGAACCACTTTTAATGTTTTTATGCCTTATGAAATTCATACGAGTGAAGTTGGGTAATGCCGCGAGTGAAGATGTATAGTGCATAATCTACAATCTTGCACATGTAATGATTTATTTCCTACTTGCCTCTTTTCTTTTGAATTCCTCCTTTATTTTTAGAACTCTTACTCTATATACATATTTTCCAATTTACATTTCTCTATTTTTCTGTTTATCAAATTTTTTTCCTTGGCAAGGTAGGAGAAAACAATGCATGGATCTACAATCTAATGAGATCAGACTACAAGTGTATGGTTTTTATTTTTCTTTAAGATGTGCTTCATTGTGAAAAACATGAAGACTTAAGAAGCCAACATAGTTTATTAGGAAGTAGGACGCTTGAATGGGAAAGTTTAGTTTTCCTTCAGTTCTTCAAAGTTTGTCAAGGTCAGGGTAATTAAATATGATAATGTGACAGTGAGATCAAGAAAGGGTATGAAATATGATGATGGAACCAATGGAGTATGAAAAGGTAATAAAGTAGACTATGAAAGGGTGTCGAACGTCAATGATGTATGTGCATGAATTCCATGTAAGATGACTACTTAGAGACATAAATCACTTACCCAACTTTACCTCTTTAGGATATCTAATGACCTGAGAGTCGAGCAATGAAATCTTGGCTGGATGATGAAGAGAAAAAATTTGAAGATCAATTCAAAGAGCTCATGATGTAGGACTAAGATTGTAACATCCCCAGCCACCAACTTGGAAACGTCAAACAAAAAATTCAAACTTTGATACCTCATAAATTAAATAGTGAATTCTGCATATGAATAGAGTTAAGTGGAATTAATAACATCATGCTTGAAACAACAACAATTCATATATATAATTTTAACAACAAGGATTCCATGATAGAAAACTCATAATTACACACACATAGTAATTAAAACAAGCACATGAAATACACTTAGCTTAGGAAATAAACACCAACTACATGCAAAAATTCCACATTCCTCTGAGCCATAGACCACACTACTCATAATATCAGAAGTGGGTCACTCCTGAGCCAGGGCTAAACTCTACCAGGGAAAAAGGAATACTAATCTGGTCTAAGTTCTGACAAGCAACATAATTTTTCAGTCCAAGATTCCCAACTACTGCAAGTAGGCTACAGTCTCTCATTCCCCACATGCTTGTCCCAAACCAAGAAGTGTGCCCCTTCTCTACTCAAGAGTCCCTTGGTTGCCCCACTTCCCTTCCAGGGCTTCATCAATAGGATGGAAAAGAAGTCTCAGATCCCTGTAGCTATTTTCGAGCACACCCAGGAACAATTCCGAGTATTTTCTCACCTTGAGAAACTACTCACGGGACTAACAACCCGGTTCTTCGACACAACAAATATCTCACATGGAGAGAAATTCCTATGAGCTTGACAACCTGCTTCTTTGACCATGGGCCTGATAAGATGCATCTTCAACATGAAGTCAAACTAGGTATAGATGGTAGCATGGATGAGTGGATGGTAGGAAATTGTTAAGTCCTAATATTGGCTCATTACCCCTTAATTAGGGCATATTATATTAGTAATGTTATTTTATTTATGTCGGATTTAGGCCATTAGTTGTAATTATACCTCCTAGTCTCCTATATATACCAATAAGTCCTAATATTGGCTTATTACCCCTTAATTAGGGCATATTATATTAGTAATGTTATTTTATTTATGTCGGATTTAGGCCATTAGTTGTAATTATACCTCCTAGTCTCCTATATATACCAAGGAGACATTTTCATTTTGAATCATCTTGTACTTGAACATTTAAGTGGGGTAAAGGGAGGTTTCCCCCTTGAAGAGGCTTATTATATGAAATTATCTCTTTTTCAAGGCGTTGAGCACTTTTTTTGAGGTTTTTCTATGCTATATTGATATTTGGTTCATAACATATGGTATCAAAGATCAAGATCTTGGGGTTTCATTACTACATCTAAGACACCTTGGCATTTTCACTATAACGTTTTTTCTACAATGTTTCAGAAGGAACAACTTAGAGGATATTTAGTAGATGGATTAAGGTACGTTGGGTTCAAAATTAAGCTCCTGAGGACTTATACTTTAGGAGATACAACCTGTACAAGATAGGGTTATGGAATCATCCTGAAGTGAGTAATTACGGAATTTTCACTATAAAAAAAGTTGTGTAACGTTTCCGACCCTGAACTCTGGAGGCTATTTATAGAAATTAGTAAGGTATCTGTGGTCAAAATTTTATCTTTTGGGTCATCTTAAATTTGTATATACACCTTGTGTAAGATAGGGTATCTGACTAGTTCTATTGACTAGTCAAGAAGGTGTTCCAGGTAAAACAATCATAACTTCTTCCTAGAGTATCTAAATTGAGTGGGACTAGTTTCATTGGATTGTGGACAGTCTTTAGTATTTCTGGTGTGAGTTTCATAATTTTATATCAATTATTTTTTGTGGTGCATGCTATACAAGTGAGATCTTATGGAAAGGTCACAAATCGACAAGTTGTGGGGAAGTTACTGTAAATTCCACTTGGCACATCCAATTTTGATCAGACCTGTGGCATTGGAGAGAAGAAATATTAGAAAACTACATAAAATAAATTTTCATATCCAAAAGGGCCAAAACTTGGGAGATACAATAGAAAAAATATTGTCTAGTAGAACCACCTCAAAATCAAGGTTCAAAAGTGATACTTGGCCAACATGCCACCAAAAAATGGAACTTCTAAACCAAATAAGCCTCCAGAAAAACCTACTTGGACTCTTCATGAAGGTGAATAAATCTGTAGGGACATAAATGAACTACAAAAGAAGATGGATTCAATGGAAGCTAAGTTGGATACTAAGATGGATGGTTTAAAAGGGGAGATCATGGAAGTATTGAAAAATTTCATAACATAGAAGACACCTAAAAGTGAAAATGCATCCCATGAAATTCATGATGTGGACAAAAGGAAGGTGAATCAAGAATGGAGAAACTCCAACTTTGGTTTGAATACCAACCACGTTCCTAAGATTGATATGAGGAAGTTTTATGGAAAGGACCCAATCACATGGATACTTCAGATGGAGCAATTCTTTGATCTCTATAATGTGCCACATACACAAAAGGTACAAATTACTTCTTTATATTTAGAACCTAATCAATTTGTATGGTATCGATGGCTTTTTTCTCGCAAATCACTCGTCACTTGGACAATTTTCACGGAATAAATGATAGCACACTATGAGGATACAAGGAGCAATATCTTCTTTAGCCAATTGATAAATCCCAAGCAAAAGGGTTCAGTTACCAAGCACATTGAGAACTACCAAAGATTGAATATAAAGATAACCGATATTCCATATGAGCACTTGATTGATGTATTCATAGGAACTTTAAAGGATAACATTCAACATGAGGTTCACCTTTGGGAACCCAAATCATTGGAGAATGCATTTAAGGTGGCAAGAAATGTTGAAAGTAAAAATATGGCTATGGCTACTAGAAGGACCAATGGTAACATCTATAGAGAGAACAATGCTCCTTCTTCTAAAACTCCTCAAACTACAAGGTTGACACATCAACAATTGGAGGAAAGAAAAGCAAAAGGTTTATGCTTTAATTGTGACAACAAGTACAGTAAGGGACATAAGTGTGGTGAGAAGAAATTATTCTATATAGATTGTGAAGAGGAAGAAGAACAAGAACAAGAACCATCTCAAGATGAAAATGTAGAAGCAATTTCATCTGAAGAGTTGACTCCCACTATATCGTGTAATGCATTGGCTGGAACTAGCACTCCTCAAACCCTCAAGATCAAAGGATACATCAAATATAGAAAGGTAATAGTCCTAATTGATTCTGGCAGTACTCATAATTTCATTCACTATAAATTAGCTAAAGATCTCAATTGCCTTGTATATTTAGCGCCAGAGTTTCAAGTAATGATTGCAGATGGAGGAACTATCAATTGCTCAGGAAAATCCAATAAGATCAATCTTAATATGGGGAAATATGTAATGAATAGTCCAATGATTGATATACCCATGGGTGGTGTAGATGTTGTACTAGGAATCCAATGGTTACAAACATTAGGAACAATGGCTTTTAATTTTCAAGAACTTTTCATGAAATTTTCATTGGAAGGAAAAGAAATTGAGTTAAGAGGTATCACAGGGAAACTCGGTAAGGTGATAATCTCTAACGGCATGATAAAATTATTGAAAAAGGGGCATCAAGGCGTTATTGCACAACTATGCTCACTAGATGTTCAAACATCTAAGCCATCTATTCCTCAAGATATCCAA
Organism: Picea engelmannii; assembly: GCA_009831015.1. Lineage (NCBI taxonomy): Eukaryota > Viridiplantae > Streptophyta > Pinopsida > Pinales > Pinaceae > Picea > Picea engelmannii. The sequence continues at coordinate 25,202 of ML794849.1, read as the reverse complement.
AGGATCATTGATAAGCATTCCAAAGTATTTGAATATATTCCCAAAGGTCTTCCACCCACTCGAAATCATGATCATGAAATTCACCTAATTCCTGGGAGTGTTCCTCCTAACATCAGGCCATACAGATACCCTTATGCCCCGAAGAGTGAAATTGAGCGCATGGTTGAAGAAATGCTAGAAGCTGGCATTATTATACCTAGCCAAAGTTCTTACTCTGCACTAGTGGTAATTGTATTCAAGAAAGATAGCTCATGGCGTATGTGTCCAGATTATAGAGAGCTCAACATGATCACTATTAAAGATGAGTTTCCCATTCTCGTCATTGATGAATTGTTAGATGAACTACATGGAGCAATCTATTTCACAAAATTGGATCTCCATTCAGGGTATCATCAGATCAGAATGAAGGAAGAAGATATCCCAAAAACAACATTCCGGACTCATGAAGGAGATTATGATTTTTTGGTCATGCCTTTAGGCCTTACAAATGCACCTTCCACATTCCAAGGGTTGATGAATTCCATTTTCAAGCCCTTCCTTTGAAAATTTTTCTTAGTATTTTTTGATGATATACTAATCTATAGCAAGTCTTGGGAGGATCATGTGCAACATGTTTACAAGGTCCTACAACTACTAAAGGAGAAACAACTATATGCCAAACCATCCAAATGTTTCTTTGGAATAAAGGAGGTAGAGCATTTGGGTCATATTGTATCTGATGAAGGTGTCAAGGTAGACACTAACAATATTAAGGCCATGATGGACTGGCCGATTCCCAAAACATTAAAGAATCTTAGAGGATTTTTGGGTTTGACAAGTTACTACCGCAAGTTTGTTCGGAACTATGGAAGAATAGAAACACCTTTAACGACACTAACTAAGAAGGATGCATTTTCATGGACTCCAGAGGAAACTAAAGCTTTTGAACAATTTAAAGAGGTGATGTGTAAAGCTCCTGTCTTGACCACTCCAGACTTCACAAAAACCTTTATTGTGGAATGTGATGCCTCGGGAAATGGAATTGGTGTTGTCCTAATGCAAGAAGGAAGGCCCCTGGCTTTTGAAAGTTGAACACTCAAGGGAAAGGACTTACACAAACGCATTTATGAGAAATAAATGATGGCAATACTACATGCATTGAAGAAATGGCGTCCTTACCTAATAGGTAGGCACTTCAAGGTCAAAATAGATCATGATAGTCTTAAATACTTCTTGGAACAAAGACTATCTTCAGAAGAACAAC
>ML794849.1:1518-16495 GCA_009831015.1 Picea engelmannii | reverse complement strand
TATTGTGCATGGTGTATTATGGTGTATTGGTGTAACTCTTATACTATTGTTCATTTCTCATTGGATATAGTTGAATGGTTTAAGTATAAGTTGAAAAAGGTTTTAAATTGTACTTGATATTGATTCACCCCCCTCACAGTATCAACAGATCCATGCAGATTTCTTCTTGCAAATCTTTGTGCAAGAAGGCGGATTTAACATCCATCCGATGGACCTCCCATTTATGTGAGGCAGCAAGGGCAAGAACAAGTTGAATGGAATTACTTTTTTCTACAGGGGAAAAGGTTTCATTATAGTCAATTCCTTCAACTTGGGAAAATCCTTTGGCAACTAATCGAGCTTTGTGTCTTTCAACACTTCCATTTGATGCATACTTAGTTCTGTAGACCCATTTGCATCTGACAATATTTCTTCCGTTTGGAAGAGGTACAAGATCCCAAGTATCATTTTCCATTAAAGAAAGATACTCTTCATTCATTTTTTTATCCCAATCTAGATGACCTAAAGCTTCTGCAAATGTCTCTGGATCATGAGTTTCTAAAACTTGAGCCAAAAGAGAAGAGGCTCTCTAGAATTGTGAATGTGTCCAACGCTGATATGAAGGATCAACAACAATATCACCAACTACTTCTCGTGTTGAATGGACCCATCTAGGAAGTGGTGGAGATAGTGTTGGTTCAGGTTCAAAGGACTCATCTAGAGGAGGGTGAGAAGGTGAAGGTGAATTTTTATCCTCACTGTCATCATCCGAAGAAGAAACCAGATCATAAGAAGCCCCAATGTCAAAGATGGCTCGCAGGCCAAAGAGGGCACAATCGTCGAATTAGGCTCATAGGCCAATATATTTTCATCAAATTTAACATGTGTTCTAATAATAATTTCATTACAATGTGATTGAAGAAGTCTGTAACCTTTGACATCTTTAGAATAACCAACAAATACACACTTATCACTTTTATGTTGCAATGCTTTCATTTTCTCATCAGGAATGTGAGCCCATGCTATACTGCCAAATACATGGAAGTGACTTACATCTAGTTAAATTTTAGTCCAAGCTTCTTCTAGTGTTATATTTTTAAGAGCCTTTGTGGGAGTGTGATTTACTATGTAATTTGCACATTTGATGGCTTCTGCCCAAAACTTTAGACTTAATCCCTTAGATTGGATCATACAATTATCCATTTCTTTTAATGTGCAGTTCTTTCTCTCAACAACACCATTTTGTTGTGGTGTATATGGAACAATGTGTTGCATTTGGATTCCCTGTGTAGTGCAGTAGCTTGTAAAATTATTGTTCACATATTCGCCTGCATTATCTGTTCTTAACCTTTGTATTTGATCTCCAACTTTCTTTTCGACAAGGGCCTTGTAGGCCAGAAACTTGTCAAAAACTTCACTCTTGAGTTTTAAGAAGTAAACCCAAGTACATCTAGAAAATTCATCAATGAAAGTTAAGAAACACTTTCATCCAGAAAAAGAAGGAGAAGAAAGTGGACCACACAAATCACTGTGAACAAGCTGCAAAGGACCTGAGGCGTGCTAAGAGGCATGTTTGTCAAAATTGTCCCGATGATGTTTTCTGAGAACACAACCGTCACAAACACTATCTTTGCATGAAATAAGAGGAAGACTAGTCACCATCTGTTGATTACATAGTTGCTGCAATGAGCGATAGTTTAGATGACCAAACCGCTCATGCGAAAGTTTGCTCAAGACATCGCTATGAACAACAAAAACTCATGAAAAAGATGATGACCCAAAGTTGTCAAACTTGTACAACCTGGAAATATCATCAGCAATTCCAGTTGCAAGAACATGCTTACGATCTTTTAGATCCTTGATATAACTTGGTGAGGTGAAAACTCGATGGTTTTACCTTCACCTGAATGAGTGATTTGATATATTGATAGAAGGTTACAAGAAAGACTTGGAATGCATAATACATCATTGAAATGACCATTATCTACTTGAACTGTTCCAGATCCTATAACACTAAGAGATCTATCATCACCAACAAATATTTTCTTGGTGTTACATTCATTTAGAGCAGAAAATATGGCTTTATCCTTATCCATATGATAAGATGCTCCTAAATCAATAAGCCACTCATGAGAAGAAGAAGTAGTAGAAGTAGAATTTGCATTGAAGGAGAAACCAAAAGCAGAAAGTGCATGTCCGTGAGAAGAAGAAGTAGAATCAATATTGATGTTGTGCTTCTTCATCGCTGATTCTAAAGCTTCCATCTTCTTGAAACATTTGGACTCATCATGGCCATCTTTATCACAAAAGTTGCAATGTCTGTTAGTATTCTTACTTTATATGTTTCTCCTTTGTCATCAATAGGAGCTAAAGTTGTCTGAGCAAGTTTGAGACCCTTATGTTGTTTGTTGTTGTAGCAAGGATGTTGCTTCTTGGGATACTTGGGTTTATCTTTCTGCTGGACAAATAAGGCTTTGTTGGAGGGACCTGCATGTTGATCACTACAAATTGTACAAGCTTATCTTCCTCTCAAATCAAAGAAGAACAAAAGGACTTAAGAATGGGTTTTTCATAAGCTTCTTCCCCTAGAGCCTCTCTCATGGAATAAAAGGTAGATACAAACACAGAGTATGCACTACCTAGCTTAGAAAGAATAATATATATGCAACGCTCTTCCTCCATCTTTAACTTACATTCTTCACATAAAATTCTGAGTGTTTTAAACCTAGATAGATAGTCTCCAAGGAAAGAAAAATCACTTGGACTCAAGGTCAATATTTTATTTTCTAACTGTTGTGCTCGAATAATATTGAGTTTACCAAACAAAGACTCAATCTTTTCCCAAGCTTCTTCGGGGACATTAATGTCTTGAATGTGGTACCTTAAATCAAGAGAGATGGAAATTTTGATTAGTCCACATGCTTTGTCATTCCTATTATCCCAACTGGATTTCTTATTAGCATCAGTGGGTGCTTTTTCCTTTCCCAAGGTAATCCGGTACAAGCCTTTACTTCTTAAAAAACTTCCATATGAGATTTCCATTGGATGTAGTTGTTGCTAGTAAGCAAGAAAGTACTTGTAGAATCCATATTAAATATGCAGATAATATTGATTTAAAAACTGAAATTGATGATCTGGATGGAAAGAGCTCGAAAAGTTGTGTGGTTTTCAAAAAATGGCACTGAAAATGGACTTCCGATGTGAGAGTTATGCCCTTTTAAAAAAAGGCATAAATGGTAACCAAATGACCACGTGATAGTGTAAGCTGCTTTATAAAGTGACCCACTTTTATAAAGAGAAGTGGGGATCACTTTTACAATGAAGTTACCTTATAACAAAAAGGTTGCATGCAAAATAACTCTAAAATAAAATATTAAAGATACTTATAGTGATTCACTTTTATACTTGAAGTGAAATATAATTTACAATTTTTGCATAACGTTTTCAAAAAAGGTAACAAAAGAGAGACTTGAACTCAAGACCTCTTACTTAATACGACAACTTTTAACCAAATGGTCTAGAAAAACATATTGTAATGTTCAAAAGGAGGATTGTTGTTGTTGTTGGTGGTGGTGGTGGTGTTGTTGTTGAAGATGGCCTTGGAGAGCGTGCTAAAAAAAAACTCTTTTCACACAAGAAAAAAATTTCACTTCTCGATGACAATAAGGGTTAGATCTCGGTTAGCTTACCCCGAAGATGCAACTTTTCCTATCTATTTCTCATTTGTTGAGATCGCACAAGGAACGAGGAAAACAGAATACACAGATCCAAAAGAGTAGCAACCCGAAAATAAAAAAATACAAAACCGAAATAAAACCCAAAAACCTTCTCTGCAAAAATTTTAAAAAATGTGTATTCAAACTTTATACCTTTGGATCTAACTGTAATGGCCGTATCTTGGGAAAAAATAAACCTTTTCGAGTGAAACGAAAAGTGTTCATGAATGAAACAAGTGATGCAGATGAAATGGAATAGTCCTCTCAACCCATAAATGTATGGAAGAGATAGAAAATGGAGATGAGACAACTCGTCTTCATGATCTCAATCTACTAAATGAGCGGATCTTCAAATAGGCTCTGATACCATGTTTGAAAACGCAGGTATTCCAATAGAGGACGAACACCTTCAGTAACCACTCAAAAAACTAGATCAAAGATCAACACACCGATTTTTTCATGTGGTAAAACCCCTATGGGAAAACATCCATGGCCCCAACCAACGCGGCCACTTGGAGCAGTTTATTAATGCAAAGAAAAAGATTATAGAGATATTTTACAAGAGAGTTTCTCACAATCGATCATCAGCAAATGACCCTCCATGCTCTTTAAATAGACGTCAAGGACCAATCAGGTGTTTAGCCACAGATCAATGGTCGTTAAGATCGAGGAGAGTATGAACCGTCAGATCACTCTATGTCGGGAACATATCATGACCATCAGATTTCCTAACTACAAATTCATACTAATGCATACTAAAGAAACACACTAGAAAACACATTTTTACCTAACGACACAATATACCAAGTAGATCTTACTAACTCCTAAGTGTCTAAATATCCTAACAAAACTCACTCTTTTGTTAAAAGGTGTAGGGTAATTTCGAAGAAGACTAAATAAAATTGGTGGATGGATGAAATAGGTCCAAAATTTAATTCTTTGTGGTGGAAATAATGATGGAAAATATGAATCAACTAATCAATCATCACATTTATTGATTACTAATGAGATTGTTCATGTTGATTTCCAAGAACCAATTCAAATTATGACTATGTGAGTGATCAAATTTTTAGAGATATTGGAAAATCGAGGTTAAGTCTACACTCATGAATTGTCATTCCATTGATTATGGATTTTTAACTTATGTGTTGAATTATGCCAAATAATCTTGTCCATGCTTTCTACATTTCATAATTCTTGTAATAAAAATAATTTAAAGTAGTTTACATTTGTGTTACATGTAACCAGGTTATGATTGTTTGTTTTAAACTAGTGTAGAAATGATGAATGTTGATGAAGAAAATGTTATAGATGATGACGAAGAAACTGATTTGAGTCTACTCCAAATGTTGAATATCTAAATCTTATTCAATTAAAATTTCCAAATTTGAATTTCATACTTGGAAACTTGTGCAAAACTCCAAAAATTCGTTTAAGATGATCGTTCTTCAAGGAAAAACATTTGTATGATTTTCCAAATGATATTTTTTCCTCTTCTAACAAGTCTTAGAGGGTGTACCAAGTGTTCTTATGCTTTCATCCACAATGTGACATATTCAGGACGGAAATAAAATGTTTGCGACACTTGCGACACTTATGATAATGATGATGGGACATTATTGAAGTGAGGAATTTTCACGTGTAACACTTCCCCTTAGACTTATTTGATTGTTTCTTGGATTGGTTGTCCCGAGGCTATCCAGCCTTTCTCTATCCTTTGATTTGGGAGTTGGGGCCACCTTTATCGTGTTTCTTTTGTGATGGGCTTGCAGAACTAAAATCCCTCTTATTCATTTTCTTGAACTTTTGCTTGATCTTGACAACATATTAGTAAGTTGCTCCTAGTGAGGAGATGTCTAGGAACTCCATATCTTTTCGGATGTAACTATGTAGGCCACTTTGGTACTTTAGAACAAGGTGCCGCTCAAAGTCTTTACTACCCATATTTGTGCACAAATTATGGAAGATATTGGTGTACTATGGCATTGATTGATATCTCTCCTAATGTAGAGTTGCCCATCTCATGTACTGCTCATCATAGTTTCCAACAAGTTATTATTTCTCCTTGTGGGGATCAACAAAATATTCCCAAGTGGATCTTGGCCCAAAAATTGCAGACTCATATCCATCATGTTGCTCATAATACATCTCCCACCAATATCTTACATGGGCAATGGATTTAAGAAGCACGGATGTGAGTTTTTCATTGTTGGGGAAAATTTGGATAAAGAAATAACCCTCTAGAAGAGTTAATCATTTTCCAAAGTGTCAGTGTCTATATGGCCTTCAAATAAAGGAATATCAAAGCTAAATTGTACCTTAAAGGGAATCACGCCTTAGAAGTGACTGCTAGTTGTGTTAGATTTTTAACTGAGCATAATAAAACATAAATGCGAGAGACAAATAATATACACATAAGAAACCATATACTTTGACAAAAAATTGTCCTGGAAAACCCCTACGGGGAAAAACCATTGTAATAATATATCTATTATTAACCTTGACCTAAAATAACCAAGCTATGATCACCTCTAGGCCACTTTACAATGGATCCTTACAAGCCTTATAAAGGCTTCTTCACATGCATTCTCTGGCATACAAACCCACGAGCCATCAATATCGTTTGCCAAAAGCCATTTGATGAGACATAAACCACTTTGAAACATTCCAAAGTTAAGGTTAACCCTAACAATCCCCCCTTTAAACTTGAGTTGGGAATTTCTCATACAGCCCCCCAATCACCTAGGTCTACCTACCAACTTTACCAATGAGTTACCAAGGGTATAGATGCCTTACTAGTTCTTATAGACATGTGCCCTTTTACATGCAAACAATTTATTCTCCATTTTTTTTTTCATGTGTCTCATGGTGAACACACCATCACCATCACCATCCATCGCTACATCCTCTCACTTTTCCATGCTACCAACTCCATGATCTTAGCGTCGTCATCATCAATCTCTTTATCATCCAAAGCACTCTTTCGAATTCCCTTGCTTAATCTTAAGATGAATGATGAGGTCTCTGCCACTATCGATATTCACATATCTCCATACTCTCCATTCACCATGAAAAACCCTATCCTAATTTGTTAGTGACCAATAAACACTGAATCAAACCTCAATCAAATCTCATGCTCCACCACTATGGTCTTGTGAGCTCTGCCTCGTTGACCATGTCCTTTCACCTCTATGCACAATCATTCACCTCATGAGAGATAAGTGTGGTAAAACCCTTGAACAACTCGATATCGCCAGATCGAAAGACAATTTTCTCGATCTCTTGCACCACATGCAAGCCTTTGACTACTTTCCCAAAGATGGCATGCTTTCCATCCATCCACCAGGTCTATGCCTGAGATTCGATAGTGTTAGGGATGGCGTTGGCCATGGAGAGGATGTTGGGAACCATGTTCTTCTTTTCAACATTATTTTATATAAGATTCTCGTCATAGATCGACTCCCTGTTGGTGTCATTTCCCTATGTGAAATATTCTCCATAGCACATGAATCCCAAGATTACTTAATGGAATGTCAATCCCTTTAAGTGCAGGGGGTTGCTGGAGTGACCAATGTCTCTCTCATTGGTGCATTGTGTGTCAATGTTTTCAATCTTCTTCGACATCACCTGGGAGTAGAGATCCATCACGATCCAACTGAATGAGGTTTTTTCGACACAAAATTCTAGTCCTCCTCTTACGTCACCACCACGATTTTAGAGCGATTCACTTCTACACCCTATGAGTTGATCCAGATTATTTTCTGCATGAAATGAGAGATGAGATCTAATAAATAAATTAAAGAGATCTCTCGGATATCCAGTAACATAAAAAGAATGTATCAAATATGAAATCATAAACATAGAGATACAGTAATACACAATTTTCTATTAATGAGAAAAAATGTACAAAGACTGTAAAAATACATAATGAAAGACTCGCTAGAATGGTGGTAGCTTATCTCTGAGAAGAGATGTGTCCGCTACTCGCATTCTCAAGAATAATATTTTAAAATGAGGCCCTAAAGTCATTTTTATAATAAATAAATCCAAAACCCTATCCTTGGAAGATGAAAATCCAACAGTTTTGTGGATCCCGTTTTGGGCAGTTTGGTGTATCAAGTTCCCAGGGGCGTAACTTTGGCATACGATCTACATTTGGGGTGAATGATAGCTTGTTGGAAAGGTATCATCAACGATATTCATTTCGGTGGCTCAATTAGAGACTTTATCTATCATTGGGAAGCTTGATCCCAAAAAAACCTTCATTTAGGCCCTCAAAATGGCCCTGGAAGTTTAAAACTGCTAAAAATAGTAAATTACCAAAATTGCCAGATAACTATTTGGATCCAGTTGGAAAAGAGGTGTTTCCACTAATATCCACCTAGATCATGAGCATATTAGCCAAATCCTTTATGAACTAGTTCTCTCGACCACACTTGTTCACGTTAATCTCCAACCACACTTATACATTGACAAGATGAATGCACATAATAGAAAATCCACACAACCGACTCACCCTGAACAAATTCAATATTTTCTTTCTATATCTGGACATCCAAACAATAGATGTACCTCTACTACTTTAGCATGTAAAAGAATGATCTAGGGCTTCTCTCAATATGCAATAGATAATCTCTTCACCCTCCTCGTCTTGGTTGGGCGACTCATAGATCTTGTCGACTATGGATTCTTTGACCTTGAATTTCACCATATTAGACCTATTCTAGGAATCAAAACTTCTCCAATGATTCATGCATTCTCCTTGGGGAGTCCCAATCAAAATGAGTGAAATCTACTCTCATCCACTTCGTTGTTTCATTTGCTAATTCCTTTTTCAACAAATCTACACTCTAGAACAAATCTCACAAATATATACTTAGCATTATTCTATTCAGTTTATTAATGTCAATTCCATATATGTAACCTTATCATATATTTATCCCTACTCTGATACCAGTTGTTAGATTTTTAACCCAAAACAATAAAACATAATTGCGAGAGAGAAATAATACACACATAAGAAACCATATACTTAGACACAAAATTGTCTTGGAAAAACCCTATGGGGGAAAACCATCCTAATAATAGATCTATTATTAACCTTGACCTAAATTGGCCAAGTCGGGCCAAATGAGTTAGCCACACCTCACCTCCAGGCCACTTTACAATGGAGCCTTACATGCCTTATAAATGATTCTTCACATTCATTCTCCGACGTAAAAACCCATGGACCATCAATACGATGTGCCCAAAACCACTTGATGAGACCTAAACCACTTTGACTCATTTTGGAGTCAAGGTTAACCCTAACAAGTTGAAGCTGCCTCTATTTTCATTGGAAACCATCAAAGGATCTGGGAGAAATTATCCATCATCTCATTCCTTTATTGTGCGAGGGATACCTAGAGCAACAATTTGAGAGGATATCATGCTCCATCATCTCTCTTTTCTTCTACCATGGGAGGATACCTGGGATAGAGGGAGTGTTCTTCATCAAGATCAACCAGTTCTACACCCAACTCTTGATAGCCTCACCTTGTCGAGGACATGGATAGAGAAACAACGAAGTGTAGATTGATATGATACCACAGATATGGATTATATTGAGAATGAAATGAAGGTATAGATATAATAAGGAAAGACACAGAGATATTGCAAGAAACATAGTAGTATAGTTAAACTCATATTCTATTAATGACTGTTTATAAATCAAAAGACTATAAAATGCAGAGCACACAAGCTAGCTGGAATGGTGGCAACTTATCTCTAGAGAGAGAGATGTGTTGAATACACTCATTTGTAAGAAGTTTATTAGAAATAGATCATATAGGAATTTAAACATAAAGGATAAATGAAAAAACCCTAAAAATACAAAACCCTATCCCCAAAAAATGAAACACCAAAAGGTTTGTGGGCCACAGTGTGGTTAGTTGATATGTCAACTTCCCAAGGGTGCAACTTTTTCATACGATCTCCATTTGGGGTGATTTGTATACCATCGGAAAGGTCTAGCCAAGAAGTACACATTCCATATGGCGTAAAATCTTCCTAAACATACATGATAGGTGCTATCGTGTGAAAAATATGTCGTTTAGGGCCTCAAAATGACACTAGAAGCTTGGGACCCGAAAAACTATAGAAAAATTTCCAAGATGTAGAACTATTATGAATTAGTGGAAGAGGTGGGTGGCCACCAATATCCACCTAATTCACACAACAAAATCCGCCCCCTCATGGGATGCATAAGGCTTTGGAAAAATTTGCACAAGGAAAAACAATGAAGAAATCTATTTCCCACGATGACGTAGGAAAGGACAAAAATACTGAGAATGAAAATCAAATAGGGGTAAATCCCATAGAATATTATGAATCAAAAGACAAGGCTAAATTTCGTAAAACCATGAACTAGAACTCCTGGACCCTCATCGATGGCGAAGATGACATGTTGAAGAACACCCTAGAAAAATGTGACTGAGATGAAGGAGATGAAACAAATCCTAGTTATTTTGACCTAAAATATATTACAATGGCCTATAAGTTTCAAGAGTTGAATTATATCCCTAAGCAATAGGTTAAAATACTAAATCAGACCCTCTTATGAATCCAAATTCTAAGAGATGCAACATCAAAAGGTAATCCCTTGTCCCTTCTCTGGGAAATACATATCACTCATCCTCAAATCAATCTAAACACCCCAAGGAGGAAAAAAAGAGGGTTTTAAGAAGAAATAAACAGGTTCTCCAAGAGTTGGGTCGTCTACTGGTCAACTTGAGTTGTATTTCCTTGATGATGGACATATTTCCACCCAAGACCCCCACCCTATCTCTCATGAAGATTGTCTCTTGGAAAATATGAGCCTTAATGGTAAAACAAAGTACAAGCTTCTCAAGTAGAAAATTATCAATGAAAAACCAATTGTAGTTATGTTGTAGTTATGTTACAAGAAATGAAATGCCCTAATAATTTCCTTCAAACCCTTTCCCCTCGCATCTATCAGGGATCTCAATCCATAACTCTATATGCATAGAGTGTTGGAAGCGGTATGGTATTCCTTTGGCACCCAACAAAAAACACCCTATCAAACTTCTTCACCACTAATCATTATCTTTCGCCCTGCTTTCAACTCATAGGCTCCTCTGAATTTGGATTTCTCACTATTGTATATGGAACTAATCATATTTCAGACAATATCCTTTTCCTCAACTCCATCTATAATGAGGTATTTGTTGTTCCAATATGTGTTCTAGCACAAAAATTATTGTTCAGTACAAAGCCACATGATTTCAATAGACTCGCCTGAAACACCTCCAAATCTCCAATCTGGAGCACATCTTGGAACAACAAAGACCTCATCCACAAACAAAGTTTTTGGGAAGTGTGTGATGGAACTCACAACCTCTTCTATGATGATGCTTAGAATAAATGATCTCCCATTCATTCCAATGCTGAACTTGACTAGCTCAAATATCACATGATAGCCAAAAATAGACATTGTCTTCACCAAAATTGGCATCCTCCCAATCCTGAAGACCTTTGGTAATATTGGATTCCCAAAGAGCGATGGAAACCCCTCTCACGTCAAATGAATTGGGATGTCCTTTGTAAAGACATCTCAAATAGGAAAACAAATATTCAGGATGGAAAGGACAAACTTCAATGGCTATATAGATCAACAAGATACTTTACCCTTAATGAATATTTCCACCTCGTGACAGGTACCTAGCTCCTCCCCACACAAGACCTCTGGATCGAAATCTATACCCAAATTTTATGGCCAAAAATATCTTTCTTCCTCTAGATTATTTGCAATGGTAAATTCCTAACCTGGGATTAACCAATTTGGTCTGGCTTCTCTGGCTTTGTGTTCTGTCCTATATGTTCCCAAACTCGAGAAACCATGGAACACCTCTTAAGTTTCTACCTCCATCCCTCATCCATATAGGATCAAGATTATCTTTTCTTTCACACCTATGATTGATTGAGAAATAGTCTACCTACCACAATAGAACATTGGCTATCCTTAGCCTTCTCCAATCCAATCCTCAATCGGGTGAAACATACATAATTTGGCAAAAAAAAAAGCGTAAGAGAAACCACTGTTTACACACATTGTTCTTCTCAAGATTGGAATTTTTCCCCTCAGGAGCTTCACACTCTTCAATATCTTGAATTCCCCCCCCCATATTCCCCCTCCATCATTCAAAATACCTTGAATGGAGCCTCTTCCCCCGTCTCTTGGTCTCCTCCTCCTAACGAATTTCTTAAACTAAACTTTGATGGAACTTCCAAAGGTAATCTGGGCCCATCAATTTTTGGTGGTGACTTTCACAATGAAACAGGTTTTTAAATGTTGATTGTTGAGGGGGACTCCCAACTCATCATTATCATGCTTATAAAACTTTAATGTGGATCTACTCTTAGAAAAATCACCACCAGTTGGCGGCTGGATAGCACCTTGGAACGCATCCAATCTCTCCTCTCAAAGATTGAAGTGATCACCCCCTCCTTAGAGAACATTATCCCCTGGATGATATATCCCACCTATATTGGGTGAAACATATAATCTTTGATGGTGGGATTGATCCCCAAGGAGAGTCACTACATGTCACCCATGCTTTACATTAATCACCCACCTGAGCACCCACCATGATCTCTCCCCATGTGACATCATTTCACCTCCCGCCTTAGATCAGTGACGTACCACTAGCACAACCTTATCTCCACCTTTGTCCTTTCCATGCCTTGGGCTCTCTAGGATCATACATTTACAACTATGACCTCTACTACACTGATCATGGATTCTCATTGGTAAAATACTTCACCTTTGAAATGGGATGGTTTTATCATTTCCATTCCTCCATGGGCTCCTTATTATCTTAGCTCCTTTGTTTCTGTGGGATATCTCCCTGCCACATTTTCTCTACACTTCTTCCCTCCCACTCTCAACCATGACCCAAGGTATCTCACCTCATATCTCATAAGGGATTTGATCTCATCGATCTTCAAGATCCTAACTTATATCAACTAGATATGAATCAATAAATGAATATCAAATTCATACCCCTCCTAATATTAGAGAGAAAATTGACTTGGTGATGGCAGATGTTCAAACCCTTCAACACTTTCTTCCTAATGAAGAGATCGTGAATAACACTAGCTCTTGGATTCTACACCTTAGGACTACGCATGCAAGGGAGTCCCAATATCTTAATACCATTGACATCTACTGGCATATTAAGATGATGATGGGTAGAGTCCTTGTAGAGAGGCACAAAGTGCACTAGGATATTCTACTACAGTTCGATGACGTGTAGTTGTAGATAAAGCTAGTGGACCATAACATTAACATGTTGGTAGATAAGCTATTTGGACTGGACCTGACCAAGATGGATTTTACTCAACCTAGAGTTCTTGTGGTTGATGAACACCCTCCTTTGGATTAATTCTCTCATGATTTTCAGTTTTTTTTTTCTCAGTTTTAGAAACACGAGAGATTTTGTCCCACCTCCTTCCAGTTTTCATTATGCTAGGAAGAATCATAACAAACTCTTATCAAACATATCTAGTTTTTGTTATTTCCTTTTTTATAGCTTGAAAAAAATCAAGTTTTATACACATGTTAAAATAGACAAGATGATGCATTGGTGTTGGTCTAGTTTCCCAAGAGGCAAACCAACAACAAAGTTTGTGTACAATATTCTCTTAAGCTAATACAAAGTCTATGGATAATTTACCAAAAAAAATAGTTGATTCAGAAATAATTGATCTTTCACTTTACTCAATAGATATTTCTCTTTACTCCATAGATATTTCTCTTTTGATGGTTTTACCACATATATGTTGTGTCATTTGTGAGCTTGTTGTTATTCTATGATCTCGTGACCATGAAATTTCAAACACTTGTTGCATAAAAATATGCAGTGTTGCATTAAAAATATGTAGAGTGGGCGAGTTGAAACTTATGAGTGCATAAAAATGTGTAGTGGATGAGTTAACTCTTGTGGGTATGTGCCAACTTACATGGCACATGTAGAGTTCTCCACTTATGGAACCACTCTCCATTTGTGGGCCTAGTCAAGGGTAAGGGTCTTTCCTTACTTGTATAGAAAATTGATAGAAACTAAATTGTTGTAATGTAATCATATTTTATATGTAATAGAAAGTGGTGTCTTTGTCGTCCTAAATTATGTGTGCAAATACAATTTTGGAGTTTTTTTGTTGTTGATTTATTATTTTGTGTGCTAAGAAAATATAATTTTTTAATTCGATCTAACACTAGTTGCTAATAGGCTAAACGTTTGACTTGCAGTATCTATACTATTAGGTGTTTCCCTATTGCTTTTGTTGATTGTAGATCTGAAATTTTTATGGTTATTTCTAGAATAATCTAATTCAACGTTAGGGTTGAATCTTCTATGGTGCAACTCTAAGGCCGTATGAGGAAAGAATTTTAACATGGCTTTAGAGTGGCAATGATGAAAATTTATATTTATTGCATGGAGAATTCATCTACTGATGAGATGGAGCTAAGAGAAAAGAAATTTAGTGGGTTTGATTCCTACAAAACTCTAGTGTTTATTGTTAATCCATGCTTGTTAGAGGCATGAAGAACTCTGAAGTTTGTAAGTTTCTGTGAGAGGGTTGATATGAACCTTTATGAATTTGTTGATTTCAGTTGATCTATTTGATTCAAAAGGATGGAAGAATGATGAACTTGTTCATTCTTAAACAATCTGGCCTATTGAAGGGAGCTTGTAACTTCACCCATTGGAAGTACAAGTTACACCACACATATTGATATATAAAGTTGTCTTGTGCCCCATCATAATACATCATGTGAGACATCATTATTTTTTATTCAAGCTTATTTGGATAATGAAATTACCCACCAATCTTAGCGTCTTGTGTGTTTAAACTTTATCTTTCATTATTGATCTCCGAGATAACCATTATGGGAATATTAATAGTAGGTAATAAGTTATGGAATGTTATGTTCCAACATTGGTAATAGAAATTTTATTTTCAAGTTAATTTTTTAAACCATAGTGTAATTCCTTCACTACTTAAAATATTTCAATGTTGGTCATAAATGAAATATTTCACTTCCGTCCATGTTCAAAATAGAGTTGACACATGGCACGCACACACACACAAAAAGAACCAACATAGATCCATCTTAATTCTCGATCTAACATGCACAAAGAAGGATCAAACCCTTTTTTTGTTTGCACCTCAAGGGATTTGACCCCTCTCAACGCAAGATAGATCTAGAGTTAAGATCA
>ML794848.1:175329-206499 GCA_009831015.1 Picea engelmannii | reverse complement strand
CGATACAGGAACTGAGATTTTAACCTCCTTTAAACAAGGTTCTGGCACTCATATCTCTGATCACATTCATGAGTGGAGAAGGAGGAGACGTCTTATTAAACTTGAGCTTCCTGATCAGTTACTGGCCGAATGGTTTACAAAATTGTTTGTAAAAAAAATTGGAAAAGACATTGCTATGGGCGGTGTTGTTACTGAAGAGCAGGCTATAAGTTGCGCTCAATATTTAGATCTTGTTTATTCGCAAACAGGCACTTTGTATGACTTACTTCCTGATTTAACTCGTCCTGGTACTTCCAACACTTCTACTACTCCAGTTGCTTCACATGCAGCTGATGGTGTGATTGGGACCACTCACGCCCATTCACATTCCGTGTCAACTACAACTCCAAAATCCACTCCTTCTAATGTTCAAACTGCTCCGTCTCCTGCTCCTCCCGCCGGTAAAACCTCTGAAGTGAACGTTGTTCAATCCACGCCTGCCGGTAAGAACAAATCAAAGAAAGGGAGAGGCAAGAATAAGGAGGGTAAAAACGCTAATCCGAATGAGCAAACCAAATCTCCTCCTGTTGATGACCGAGATAAATGCAAGCCACGCTATCCTTGCCTCATGCGTGTAGGCCTTCTATAGGCCGCGTGTACCTCTGTGTGTCCTGATAATTATCGTCAAGCAACATTCAAGGAAAAACTGGTATAAAGAACCAGGTTTCCTGCTAGTTCTGACCTAACAGAAAACAAACAAACAAAGAAACAGAAAATCTAATCCTTTAAACTACCCAAAAACCTCAACTAAATCCAGAAACCCTAAAGAGTAAGATCCCCAGTGGAGGCACCAATTCTTTTGTTGGGAAATAATACCCTACGGACTAGCAAACTAGGGTCAGATTTGCATGCAGATTTTGACCTTAAAGAAATGACCTTTTAACCTACCATCCCAAAACTTAAACCCCTCTTTCAAGACACATGCACAGAAAGGAACTACTAACCTTTTTACTGATTTTTGGTGTAGATCCTCCGTTGCACTTTGCCCGCTTACTTGCGCTGCTCCTTCCAAAGTTAACCTGCAATCAAGACAAAACACTCTGCATGCATGCTATTTTTCTACTTGAGGGTTAGAATTTAAGCATAAACTACACAAATCCTAGGTAACTCATGCATTGGGACAGGAAAAGTATATTTTTATTATTTTCAAAATGAATCAACTTACAATCAAAGTCGAGACCGGCCACCGCTCCTTGATCCTGATCCTGGGATCCTCCTCTTCTTTGTCCTCCAACTGCTTTGCGTTAATTCTCCTTAGGCTTGAGGAAAGGCTAAAGTGTTGGGACAAATGGATTTGGCAAATGGGCAGAGTTTCTTCGCTATAATTTTCCTCCTTCAAATGGTACCCCTACCCCTTCTTTTATAGGCTAGAAGGAGCTAGTGTTTTGGATGAACTCTCGGCCATACATGGCCAGGAGTTTCAGTTAACTGACCCATAGCTTTTTGTCCCATCGGCAACTTTCCTGTTTTTGTGCTTTGTTAGGTAAACGCAGGCTGTAGTAGGCCTGCTAGTGTTCCAACGCGTGTATCAGTGGGTTAGGGTGTGTGTGACTTAACCCAAAAGGATTTTCAAAGAGGTTTCTCAGTAGATGTTTTGGCAATGAAGGGATATGAGTTGGCCCGATGCCAGGTAAGCATGTGTGGTGCAATTTAGGGTTATAACAGGAAGACAAAAAGAAATTCAAGGTGGATCAAAGGAAGAAGGGAGCTAAGCCACCATTCTTCAGAAATAATCCACAGGGACAACAAATGCCTAAAGAACCCAGAATGAATGGCATAGGGAGTCAAAGGCCAAGGCAGCCACCTATCCAATGTTGGGGTTGTAAAGGAGATCATATGTTCAGAGATTCTCCTCACAGAGGTGAAAAAGGAAGGGTTGTTCATAATGTACAACAAGCTAAAACAGTGGAGGACATGGGAAGAAATGTGCCAAGGATCTATGCATCCATGGACAATAAGAAATCAAAGTATCAGTCCCACATGATTGAAGTGGAAGGTATGATCAACAACCAAACCATTGCTATTTTAATTGATTCGGGAGCTAGTCATAGTTATATAGACCCTAAGATGGTGAAACTTTTTCAATTTCCAAGAAGCAAGCATGAGAAATCTTGGTTGGTGCAGCTGGCTACAGGATCCAAAAGAAAAGTTAATGAGATGGTTAATTCATGCCTCATGGACATGAATGGATTGAACACAAAGGCAGATTTGAACATCTTGCATTCAGGTTCCTATGACTGTCTAATTGGTATGGATTGGTTGGACCAACATCATGCTCTCTTGAACTATCATAACAAAGAATTTACTTGCTTGGATGATGAAGGGAAACTAAGGAAAGTGCAGGGAATTCCCAGGGCAGTAACCATCAGATAAATTTCAGCATTTCAGTTGAAGAAATGTTACAGGAAAGGGTGCCCAATCTTTGCAGCTCATATGGAAGAGAAACCTAAAGATAAGGTCCCAAATTTGGAAGATTATGCAGTCATGGAATAATTTGAAGATGTGTTCAAGGAAGTACTAGGACTACCCCCAAAAAGAGACATTGATTTCTCTATAAATCTAATGCCTGGAGCAGCTCCAATGTCAAAGACTCCTTACAGAATGAGTACACCAAAATTGAAGGAGTTGCAAATGAAGCTTGGAGAACTTCTGAAGAAGGGGTATATACACCCAAGTGTGTCACCTTGGGGTGCCCCGGTCTTGTTTGTGAAAAAAAAATATGGAACATTAAGATTGTGCATTGACTTCAGACAGTTGAATAAAGTGATTGTTAATAACAAGTATTCTCTGCCAAGGATTGATGATCTCTTTGATCAATTGAAGGATGAAAAGATATTTTCAAATATAGATCTCAGATCAGGATACCATCAGGTAAGTATTAAAGAGGAATATATCATCAATACCGCCTTCAGGACAAGGTATGGTCATTATGACTTCACAGTGGTGCCATTTGGGTTGTCAAATGCACCAGTTGTTTTCAAGTGCTTAATGAATGGTGATTTCCAAGAATATCTAGACAAGTTTGTCATTGTCTTTTTGGATGACATTCTTATATATTATAAGTCATAGGAAGAGCATGAACATCATTTGAGGATGGTGTTGCAAGTATTAAGGGAGCATCAGTTGTATGCAAAATTGAGGAAGTGCTCATTTTATCAGAAACAAATTCATTATTTGGGGCATATCATTTCAAAGGATGGGATAGCAGTGGATCCTGAGAATATAGAAGCCATTAGAGAATGGTTGGCACCAAAGAATGTGACAGAGGTGAGATCATTCATGGGTCTTGCAGGCTATTACAGAAGATTTATTGAAGGATTCTCAAGGATAACACACACAATCACTTCCTTGCAAAGAAAGAGTGTGAAGTTTCAATGGACATTGGATTGTGAAAAGAGTTTCCAACACTTGAAACAACTATTGACAAGTGCTCCAATACTAAGGATTGCAAACCCAAATGAAGACTTCATTGTATGCACAGATGCATGTAATGAAGGACTTGGTGGAGTCCTCACTCAAAATGGGTTTGTTATATGTTATGACTCAAGGAAGTTGAAGGAGCATGAAAGAAATTGTCACTTATGATTTGGATTTGGCAGCCATAGTGCATGCCTTAAGGAAATGGAGACACTACCTCATGGGAAAAAGTTTTGAGCTAAGAACAGACCACAATGGTCTGAAATATTTATTTGATCAGCCAAATCTAAATGCTAGGCAAAGCAGATGGTTATAATTTCTAAGAGAATATGACTTTGATATAAAGCATATCAAGGGGAAAGAGAACAAAGTGGTTGATGCACTCAACAGAAGAGTACATGAATTGCTTGCTACAGCCATTAGCATGTACCAATCAGATTTGAAAGAGAAAATTATAGAAGCTACCAAATCAGATTTGCAATACAAGGAATTAGTGGCAAAATTACAGCAAGGTAATTTGCAGCAGAAAATTGAAGAATACAAGCTAGATAATGAGGAAATTCTCATGTACAGGGGCATAATTTATGTACCAAATTCTAATGAATTGAAAAATCTGATATTGGGAGAAATGCATAATGCACCTTATGTTGGGCACCTAGGATATCATAAAACTATTGCAGCTGTCAAGAGCCAATATTGTTGGCCAGGCATGAAGAAAGAAGTGGCAGATTTTATTACCAGATGTTTGGACTGTCAAAAGATAAAGGTTGAGCATAGACACCCAGTTGCATTGCTACAACCATTACCCATTCCTGAGTGGAAATGGGAAGTTGTAACGATGGATTTCATCACAAAACTTCCCATAACAAACAAGCAACATGATTCTATCATGGTAGTGGTGGATAAGCTTACTAAAGCTACCCATTTTATTCCAGTTAATATCACTCACAAGGAAGCAAACAGTGTTGATGTTTATATGAAAGAAATTGCTAGATTACATTGCATACCCAAGACAATTGTGTCTGACAGAGATCAAAAATTTACCTCAAAATTTCGGAAAGGGTTATTTAATGGATTTGGAACAAATTTGAATTTTAGTACCGCCTATCATCCAGAATCAGATAGACAAACAGAGAGAGTGAATCAAGTGATTGAAGATATGTTGAGAATGTATGTGATGGATAAACCATCAAAATGGGAAGACTACCTACACTTGGTAGAGGTTTCTTACAACAATGGGTACCAAGCATCTCTAAGGATGAGTCCATTTGAGGCACTTTATGGTAGAAAGTGCAACACTCCAGTAAGTTGGGATAACCCAAGAGACATAGTAGTGGTTGGACCAGATTTGCTCAGGGAAATGGAGGAGCAAATGATAAAAATAAAGCAAAATTTAAAGGTTGCCCAAGACATGCAGAAAAGTTATGTTGATAAAAGAAGAACTCACAAGGAATTTAATCTGGGAGACCATGTATTTTTTAAAGTAAAAGCCAACAGAAGTTCCCTGAAGTTGGGAAACTGTTCAAAGTTGGCAGGTCGTTATTGTGGGCCATTTGAAATACTAGAGGGGATTGGTCCAGTTGCTTATATGATTGCATTGCCTACATCTATGTCTATTCATAATGTATTCCATGTATCATTGCTAAAGAAATATATACCTGATGCTAATCATGTTATTGATTGGAATGTGATTCAGGTGGAGCAAGAAGGCGCTTTCCGAGTGCATCCGGTGCACATTCTGGACCGGAAAATCAAGCAGCTTCATAATCAAGCCATAGGGATTGTAAAGGTCCAATGGACCTGGTACGGTCCTGAGGATGCTACTTGGGAGCATGAGGATGCAATGCGGACAGAATACCCGCATCGTTTTGAGGATTTTTGAAAATTTTGTTGTACATGGGTACATGATGCACTGAGGATAGTGCATAAATAAGGGGAGGGTATTGTAATATCCCTCGGCCGAACCCAATTGTAAATGTAATGTAAGTGTACTTAAGTTGGTGAGTTGTTTTGACATCATTTTGCAATTCACCTTTCATGGTATAGTGCGTGCATGTACTGCGCAGTAAAATGATGTAGTGTGCACATTCCCGGATACCGCGCGCAGTAACTAAAGTGCGCGCGATATGGAGGTTAACGAGCCTTGTGTATATGATATGTGTTATGGGCTGGTGAGCCAGTTGTTATAAGTTGGGATACTTATGTTTTGGAATTAGGCCAGAGCACCTAGATTTTAAAGGCCAGTGCGCCTATTTTTTATATGTCTCATAATTAATATAAAATACATCGTTGCGCGCAGACCAACCATGATAAAAGAGATTGGGGACCAAACTCCACCGGTTAGGGAAAGGGAGGGCCAAAAGTTAAGGGAAAGGGATAAGATAGAGAGCTTAAGACAAAAAGGAATATTATATTAATATTTCTTAAAACATAAAGTATGGATAATTATTTTATCCTAAGTTCTAAAGATGAGGACAAGTGGACCAAAGTAGCTCCCAACATGACAAGTGTCAAGTTGGGGACATGCATACATATCGTGGGGACTTAGTTCATTGTGAGACACCCCCCATGAGGGTTACGATCATCTCTCTCATGATTCCTTTGAGAATTCAGCCATAACTCCATGACCATTTTTCACTCACGTAGTCAGTTATCCTTCAGACATTCATTTCACTGTACCAGAATTGTATCCATAGCCATATCTATTTGTGTAGTTGCTTATCTTGGGATATGGACTGAAGAAGCAGGTTGTCAAGCCCATGGGATATTGAAGAGGCGGGTTGTCAGGCCCGTGAGCAATTCTCTGGGTGAGATAATTGTTGGGAATTGATTTCCTGAAGGTGCTAAACTACAGCTACAGGGCTCGGAGACTTCCTGTTCAGCCTGTTACTGAAGCTCGAAAAGGAAGTGGGGCAGCCGAAGGACTGTTGAGCAGAGAAGGGGAACACTTCATGGGGTGGGACAGGCATTTGGGGAATGAGGGACTATAGGCTTTTAGTTGAGTGAGCACCCGAAATGGAGTCTTTCCTGTTGTCTATGGGCCTATAGCCTAGTTAGGAATTCCTTTACCCGGGTGGAGTTTAATCCCAGCTCGGGGGTGACTCACTGTTGAGAGTGATGAACAATGTAGTCTAAGGTTGGGAGGTTTGTGGACGGTCTTCACGCAGTTGGTGACATTCTTACCAAGATAAGTACCAATTGTGTGATAAATTTACATGTTGCATTGTTATTTATGGGTTTATCATATGTGTGGTTATAACCGTCTGGAAATTTTTGGGTATTTCCTGTATATGTTGCATGTCTATGTTTATTGTTATTACCGTGTGAATTCATGCTAATACGTAATGTATTTGTTGGTTACGTTTGATAAATGAAGCTTCCTCAAGAATGTTGTGTGTGTATGTTTTAAATGCCTGCAGTCAGATAGAATTTATATGGCATAGTTCAGTTGGGTGTTGGGTATGTCACAGTATGTTCCACAGTGAGAGAATGAAAGTGTTCCCTCGTGTAGCATGGCCTGGCCATGGGTGGCCAGGGAAGTTACATAAAGGGAGTTGAAAAACATAAAGTGGCACATGTAAAACTAACCAAAAACCCTTGGGTCTCATTCTAAAGTAATCATTATCAAATCAAGGCTAGGAGTTGACCTTTATATCTCTCGGATGATGTTCTTAAGAACCTTCAAGTATCCACTTTAGAGTTATATATTTAAAAATAAGCAGTTTTGCATGAAAGTGGGACCCTCGGTATAGGTAATTCACCTTACCTAAGCAAGAAGAGCTTCATCTCTAAAAACTTGGATAAGAAACGAGTTAATCATATTGGGATGTATTATTTTATGTGTTTCTCTCTTCAAATGAGATCTAAACTATGCTTATATCACTTTTATTTTTAATCTAGCCAGGGGTGCCTATTAGTCAAAGTTATTATGAAAACTATTGGCCGCTATCCTATAATGATATTAGAGTCACATCCAGCCCTTTCTCCTAACTATGATCCACAACAGATTGGATAAGACTTAACATCAGGAATGCTTAATCGAGTGAGGAGTACCATCAATTTTGAAATTTTGAAGATCATTGTTGCATGAGGACATGCAATGACTTAAGCATGTGGGAATGTTGAGTCTCCATTTTGACACCTCTATTACCCTATATTACCCTCTATCTGAGCCTATTTTACCTATGATATATGTATATAATTGATTGTTTCCTCCATAATACACTTGATGACCTTGTTTATATGCATAGAGAGGTAACTTATGATTAAGGTATGATTTGTTTATTTTTCTTGAGTTAATTCGATTAAATGATTGATTATGTATGATCCTAATCACCTGACTCTTAAGCAGCATTGATCGGGTACTACAACTCTAGCATGATCTGGTACTACAACTCTAGCGTGATTCGGTACCCAGTCTATTCCAGTACCAAGGCTCCACCTATTCTGGTACTCATGGTTGCAAGTGTGCTCATCTGGTATCAAACCCATGTTTCTAGAATTTTGATACCATCATTCCAGTACTATATGTTAACCTCAATTTTCATGCATATAGAGACGAATCTCAAAATTTGGAAACATGGGTTTTTTCCAGAGAGGTGTTTTCATGCGGATGCATAAGCCATAATTCCCATATCTCACACGTATGGACCTCCATCTCAAGGGGGAACGATTCATCCTAAATATTTTCCAATTTTCCAGAAATTCTAGGATTATGCCCAGATTCGTGGGAAATGCATTTCCTTGATTAGATAATGGTTGTACTCGACCTCCATTGATGGAAAATGGTTTTTATTTGGATTGGATTTTCTAGAGACAAATTTTTAATGTAAAAAGTATATAAATTGAGTTATGGCTCTAAGCCAAGAGGAGGAATTATTATGTTGTGAGATTGGTTCTTGAAGAATGATGTACATTGTTATGCTAGGAAATGAAATGTTAAACTTCTGATTCACTTAATCAAATGAAGGAATGCAAATGCTATTTTGTGCAATTCATGAGTATAGATAAAGTGTTTTAGTCTGCACTTTCTTTAGAGGCAACTTGTTGGTTCGACAAGGGCCCACCACCCCAACCAAGGTAAGCCTCTTTGTACATGTTTTTGTGTGATTGTGTGAGTGTGAACATATAATAGTTGTTTGTTGTAAATGATTTTAAATGCATTTTAATTACAGTACATATTTATTTGATTTTGAATCAGTGTAAGTAAATGGTTACACATCGAACAGAGTAGATACTTTCATTTCCATTTCTACAGATTTATATTTAATTGATAAGAGTTTGATAGATGTGTGGGATTGCTAAGTAAACAAATGTTATTATTTTGAGTGTGTGATTGTGGTTTTCTTAGTGGGTACAGGAACAATAGGACTTCATCTCTTACCTTCATGTTCCATAATGAAGCCTCTCAATCATGTTGGTTGTTTTTTGTACTAAAAAGGTTTGATTGAATAGAATTGAGTTATGATTGAATTATGTCTAAGAGTGACTAAAAGTTGATTGGTGATTATTGTTTTCCATTGATACAGGGAACAAGATCTAAGTTCATCTCTTTATTTCATGAGCATGTAATGAACATACTTGTCACCTAAGCAAGATCCTTTTCAATTGAGTGTTTGCCTGAGATTTTTACTATGAGCTTTATCTTATGTTATCGTTGAAGTGTGCCCATACTTGCTTGTTAGTTGTTGTTAAGAGTAGTAGCTACAGATAACTAAGTCAAAGTCCATCTTTCCACTTCATGAACTTGTAAATGGACAAGTCATTATCTGAGAAAGATATTTTGAATGCATGATTGTTAAGATTTTGTTTGCAAGTTTTGCTTTCTGAATTTTGAAATGAGTGGAGAATGTTATTTGAAAAAGTGTGAAAACGAAGCATTTTTTTATTGATTGTTTCTTGATTGAGCTATACTCATCAGACATAGATAGACCACATGTTATTGGCACATATAGTGCATCAACTCTACTAATTATGAATCTCGGTCGATAATTTATGTTTGGTAATATATTATGCATATAATTGCACCAACAAGGCGCTTGCACCAAATCTTCAATGATATTGTAGTTTTGGATAGTGCATGCATTGGGTTTAAATGTCTCCTTTCGAATTACGCTCTTCGGCGGATGCAACACTGTGTCAGAAATTGGCTTCTAAATCTGAAGAGGATTGGAATATGGAGGAGGAGTGGATGTTGAGGGATGATTGATAGCATTTCCAATAACCTGGTCACCTACAGGAGTGTCATAAGTATTTTCTCGAGTCATTACATTAATCACCTTAAACATATAGACCTCATACGTGCTCGATGAAGCATCCCCATGGTGAAAATGACTTGTGTTGCCCCCTTGCAAAGGGGTGGGATTTTATGCAACCATATTTTGTTGTTGAACTGGTTGGGAGGTACCCTTCATAAATTTAGCAACTACCTCATGATGAGGGAAGTCTTTCATGTAGTGGTCTTCCTCACAAATCATGCAAGGAAAACTAGCCTTCTTATTCGGTTGAGTATCAAGAGACTTTGGATTATCCTTCTCGTTAGAATATTTCTTGGATTTAGCCTTTTTTTTATTCTTACCTCCTGGTTGTTGAAATGAAGTGGATTGGACCGCATTCACCTCGGAGGTTTGAGTAGGAGAAAAAATAGTTGTAGTATTTGAAATGAAACTTGGTTCTGAAGTAGATCTTGATGGATCGTTCGACGGACGATGAGCATGAGGGATAAGATTGTAAAGTGTGTCGAATTGGAAAATACCAAGTCCAAATATTTTGCACGACTGATAGTCTGCTCCTCGGTAAGAAAACTTCCCATAGAAACATCACAAGAAATGGGAGGCAAGAGCGACTTTGTAAACCAATCTGTGAGAAGTTGGTGATGAATTGGAGCTTTAATAACCATCTATGTCATCTCCACTCATGAATATGATTGGATATGTGAGTGGAAGAGGATTGTCGGAGTGAGGTCAAAATATTTGTACCGGTCTCGTACCGTATAGGCAACTAAAAATGCATCAGAAAGGCCTTGGAAAGAGAATTAAAGTCGACAAATGAGTTACATGGCAACTCAATATACCATTTTGTTGTTGCACCTGTAAGTGTTCTCTAAAAATGTATCAGACGAATAGAATCATCCATTAAAGAGTTGGAAGAACAGCATAAATGGAAAGTCATAACATTATTGTTAGGATCTTCCCCAGGGTTTCCATCGAATTTTGGGATGTCGAACGGTAATTTGGCAGGGATGGAAGACCAAAACATGGCATGTTGAATGGGATCGTTTGTCAAATGCGACAGATATGGAAGATATAACGTAGCCAAGAATGAAAGTTGTCTGTTATTCTGTGGATACTAGTGGTAACCATATGACATGGGAACACTAGCAGGACCATATCTAGGTTGCAGTGAGATGGAAAAACTAGATGGTCCTCCCATATATGGTGGTTGACCGGGTTGTCGACCAATGTAAGGTGGTTGTCCTGATTGTCCACCCATGTACTATGACTGAACAGATGGACCTCCTACATATTGATATTGACATGATTGTCCCCCCATGTATGGTGGTTGAAGGGACTATTGTGTTTGAATCATGGGGTTTACAGATTGATAGGGAAAAATTCCTTGCGGAGGAATGCCCACTGGATTGGGTTGACCCCACAAAGGGTTAGCAACTCCTTGAAATGGTTGTCTAGGATACATTCCAGTGGTAGTATGGATAGAAGGACTTGCATGAGCGGCTTTCCCCCAGGCTTGTTTATGTTGCAACCATGTAGGTTTCCCCCCAGTAAAAAATTTCCCTAACACTGAAGGTTTCCCCCCAGCTGAAGGTTGGCCTCCCATTGAAGATTGACCTCCAATGTAGGGTGTACAAATATGTGATGTATGAGATGGAGGTTGAGTATATTTTGTAACCATGGTTGTGTGATTGACTTGAATGTCGGCCATTTGACTGATGGGATGACCCAGTAAAGCATTGTGTGTGTGCATGTGTGGAAATAGTGAAGCAGGAATATTACCTGACCCAAGTGGTTGAGTCGGGGTTACCTGAGTCAATGATGTTTCTGGTAAAGATGAAGCACCAAAAATATCAACTATAGGATTTTTGGAAAAAGATAAGTTCCCAAGTCCTTTAGGAAAACCAAAATATGACGAGGTCACGCCAAAAGATTGTGTAGTGGTGGAACTGGGTGGTAATCTATAAGAAGAATAGGCATCAAAATATCTCGTAGATGGTGGATCAGTAGGTGGTAGGCCAAGTGTATCAGAAAAAAGAGGATTTACGTAAGATGAAAGGCTTTCTATGAAGGTTTTTATTTTTTCTTCAATGTGTTGGCTACTTCCAAGAGTTATGCTCCTGGTCTCAGAAGTTTGAACTGCAATCATTCCTTCATACGAAACATTGTGTTGAGGTTCTTGAACTTCATAATCCATACCTTGTATACTGTGAAATCTCTGATCCTAAGGCCAACTACGAAAGTCAAAGAAACACACTCCTATGAAAATTAAAAGCAATCAACCAATCAACAAAAGACTCAAGGATATTCCAAAAATGTGATGTCAAGCCACCAACAAAGAAATGAGAAGTAGTTACCCTGACCTCCACGTGACATCCCTTCTTGGTGCAAGAAACCCTCTCTTTCAAGGGATCACCCTCCAAGGGTACTGAAAGTGTGATACGACCTCTTCCCCAGGTACCATGGGAATCCCCCCATGGTCACCTCTATAGATACATAGGAAAGGCCACTAAGGTTACCAACTCACAGTCATCCTTCGAGTGGGTATAGTCGACAGTCAGGACCGAACGTATGGGTAGGATATCAAAGTCTGAAATGATTTTAGAGGATTGAGGACAAGTGGACCAGTAGACTCTAAAGGACCCTGAACAGACTCGGAGTTCACGAAGTACCGTGACCAAATGAGTCAGTGACCCTTCAGGAAGTACTCCCAGTATATGCTCTTTCCGCTACGATTGGTCAAGCTTTGGAGGGGTAATCTTTGTTTCTCTTCCACATGCGACCTTGTGTTTATCCCCTGTGTAAGAGGGGGTTCTCAGCTATGCTTATACAAAATTTGGATTTGTTCACTCTTTAGTGCTCTACATTCTGTTTAGTAGTCTTGGACAATTTACTCAGTTTTCCTAGTCTAAAGACCTTAATCCTGTGCTATTGTTGGTGTGTTAAAACCAATAAATGTTATAGTTGATTTTATTAGCGCATGTTGATTTTAATGTATTTTACTTAAATGGTTCACGAAGATGAAACTGATGATGTGAGAGAGACTTGACTCCAATAGAATGCAAAAGAATGAGATGCAATACGTTCTTTTCGATGAATTCTATGTATGCGAAGGAGAAGAGTTTTATTCTTCTTAACACAAGCAAGAACTCAAAACTAAGAAAATTTCAATTTATAGGATCAAGATGATGCCAAACTACCAAGAAAATGTTTCTGAAAATGAAAACCAAATTGCACATGAAAAACTAGCTCTTTTTCCAAACATATACCAAAACAAACTCCTAAAGAATGCAAAAAATTCTTTGTTTGATTATATATGAAAGGAGATATGCAAAAAAAAATTCTTCGAAACTTTCAAATGGAATGAAAGATATCTATGTTCAACACAAAGAAATACAAGGAAAAAAAACAATCAAACAAAGTGCACTCAAAGATTATGAGTACTAAAAGAAAACGAGTGTGAGATAACTTGTTCAATCAAAGGCTCAAAGATGCAAAAGAGAAATTAGAGTCATAATCATCCAGAAAAGTGAGATGTTTCAATGAAGACAAAAAAGAGTTGAATACCAAATAACCTTTGCAAACCCTAGTTGATAAAAACTCCTAAACAATCAAGTAATATGAAATCTTTGCGAGACGAAGATCGCAGAACTAAAAGGAAGATGAACTAAAGGATCTTCTTAACCCAAGAGGACCACAACTAGAAGATATTTTTAAAATAAAAGAAAGAAATCAAAATGAGTGATAAATGTCAAATTCTCTATCAAACAAATTCAAAGACAGTTCAAGATACTCTTGACTAAAAGACTCTCAAGAACAGACTAAGAAGAACCAAGCAGAAACATGCAAAAACACCAAAAAAGGGAGATTGGTGCCCCTGCTCTCAAAGAGACAGATCATTATGGCACCCCTTAAGAGGCTTATGGGGATCTCCATTCAATATAATGGTGCCCTGTATGCACTGCAAGGGAGCATCGGTCAAGCTAATGACGCCCTGGTGTGAACTGCAAGGGAGTACCAGTTTCTGGAAAAAAAAACTCAAAAAATGGCTTCCAAAAATTGAAACTCAAAAGATACTCAATCAATGGATCTATAAACTCTTAAATGGGGAAGAGGGAAGGATAAATAGATATGAATGAATCATCAAACAAGCAATATATAATCACAGGGAAAGGATTCAAGACAAAAAACGAAAAAAAACTAGTCAAAGTCCTTCCCCAACGGAGTCGCCATTTTTTTGTTGTGAGAAATATTACCCTATGGACAAGCTAAGATCCCCTTTGGACCAATATCCCTATATTTGGTTGAAATACAAAAGTGAACAAGTGGTTACTACTTTCCCTATAGATCTAACTCAATCAAGCAAGCAAGAGAAGAAGGATGTGGCATACCTTGTTGCGATGTTCATCCTCATTGCTCCAATCCATAGGCTTGATCTCCAAAATATTCAATGCAATTGAAGTCCTGCAAAGACTAGAAAAGGAACTCTTCCTCCTGCTCTATATGATTATACAAAGCAAATCTATCTATGAAGACTGAAATGACAAAACACAAGAAAATGTAGATGTATAACACATGAACTTGAAGGGAATAGGTCAAGTTGATATTAAATTGAAAGACAAAGAAGTCACTTAAAAAGCATGATTGACGATGAAGAACCTTCTCCAATATCTCTTCATCCATCCCTTTCATGAATCTTGACATCAAAATGTTGATGCTTCCTCCCGAATCAAAGGTTTGATACCTATAATCTTCCCCCCTTCACCTTAGAAATACCTTCAATATATAGGCTTTGAGAGGCACAATCACCATGAGAAAAGGAAGGATATGGTTGAGGATATGTCTCCTTAAGTTGGGATTTGTATCCTAAGATAGAGCCATAGAATAGGAGTCGAACACAACCAACCTCATCCCAAGAGATATGGTCCTTAGGAAAAGGTAGGGAATCCCATGATTCCCTCTAACAAGATTAGTGCCCCCTAGAGTGAGAGACAGAGTGCCATGGTGCCCAAGTAACAAGGCCAGAGGAGTGTTGGTGCCCCCCCAGAATGGGTAGGGGAGCACCACCCTTTTAAAATTGTAATGTCCCCATTTTTGGACATTTTTATGTTACAAAGTGTTATGCCTACTAGAGTAGCCAAATGGGGGTGACAGTGAGTTCAAGAGTCATTGAGAGTTTTTATTGAGCCCTATGTGCATCGTTCATCATATTTCATCATCAAGATCCATTCTGCACAACTTGTCTTTGGTTTCATTGCATTCCAATGATTTCCGTAATTTTGAGTTACTATGGGCCATATTTTAATTAATTTCACTAAGAAGGTCATTTTGGGCGTAATACTTGGATAAACCTCTTAGTTTAATAGCTCATCAGAATATGGAGGAATATAACTACACGATTAGATGATGAGAAGTGACTTTCAGTGGCCGGAGAAGCCATAGGGATGAATAAATCACTTTTTAGAGACAAAAAGGCTAATTAATTAATAAAGTGATTTAATTCAAGAATAATAAAAATAAAGTAAAAGTCACTTGAAGAGAAAACATGAACATGGTGGATAAAAGAGAGATAGCTAGAGAGGTAGTGGGGGGGGCAGAGGGCCCATAGTTATAATAGTAGAGGTCATTCAATGTAAAGTGGAATAGGTCCACTATAGTATTAAATAAGGCCCATTGTGGTAGTTAGATATAATAAATGTAAGAGGATTTCTTAGAAGGTTCTACTTCTAGAATGTTCCTCCTCTAGAATGTTCTTAGGTGGTAGGTAGAACTATATAAAGGGGTTCAAATAATGTAATGGGATATGAATAAAATCATTGTATTGTGATTTTTATCTCAATAAGAGGATGCCCCCTTGAAGAGGCAAGTGAACATGAGAGGATCCCTTCCATAATAGGATCCATTGTATGGTGTTTCCCTACCTCAAGAGTTTTCTTATAATAAAAGTGTGGGTTCTTCTATATTGTTCTTTGAATCTTTGTGGAGTTTATGTATGCAATATTAGGCACTCAACAAATGGTATCAGAGCACTTTCCTTGGCAAGAAGTGTGGGCAATTTGTTTTTTTTTTTTTTTTGCAATTTTTTTGGAGAAAAAAAAAGGGCCGCGACATTTCGGACAATTTATGTATATTTTTGTGCAAAATTTTCAGAAACGGGATGTATATATGAGTTCCTCTCAGAAAAACCCCAAGTTTAAAAAAAATAATGGACCAAAATGGAGTCCGAGAATTCAAGATATTGAAGATTTAAAATCTGCAATTTTTCAGGGTTTTTTCCACGAACAACGGCACGAGTTTGTGATTTTTGTTGCATCTAGAGGTTGAATTTGCTAAAACAAAATTACATATATGAGTTCCTCTTTCAAAAATATTTGATTTCAAAAAACAAATCACCCAAATCATAGCTCCGGAAGTGAATATATCGTTGATTTAAAATCAGCCATTTGTGGGGGTTTTTCATGACGGCGGCGATACTGCAGAGCTAATCATTTTTCACTGTGTACTCAGATTGCTACCAAATCAGTGCCATTGTATAATTAATTTTGATATATTTATTTTGATACATTATATGTGGTGTTTCCAATGGATATGCACTCTCAACTCAAGGAAATTCTACACATGATTGAAGGATTCAAATCTCAAATGCATGACACTCAAGCAGGTATCAGGGATGATTTTCGTAGTATTCATAACTCATTGGCGACCATGAAGGAGAAATATACTTTGATGAACATCATGAATGAATATCATCAAGAAGTGTATTCTTGGTATGCTTTGGAGGACGATTGTGATGATTGGTATATGGATAGTTGTCATTTCTGGGATGACAACCACTTCCATATTATATTTGATGACTCTCCTTCACCTCATGTAGAGCACATTAGGGAGAGAAGTCCAATGCCTTATATGCACACTATTTTTCAGTATTCTCCAGTACTAGTGTGTTATTCAGATGATTTTTTGGATATGGAGGGATATACATATTTAGATCCCCATGATCAATGTATATCTTTGGAGCATCATTTTCAGTTGGTTCTTGAGTTCAGATATCTTCTGCGTGGAGTTCACATGAGCACTTGGACATGGGACCCTGGTTCACAATGGAAGTTGAAATACTTCAGCATGATGGTTTTCATTTCTCCATGGGACCCTAGTTCTCTAATCTACTTCAGCGCTATGGTCCACACTTATCCATGGGACCCTGTTATATGGTTGTACATCAAGTGTTGAGGACAACGCTTTCATAAGGGAGATGGAATGTTAGGTAGCTAGAGAGGTAGTGGGGGGGCCAGATAGCCCATAGTTATAATAATAGAGGTCATTCAATGTAAATTGGACTAGGCCCACTATAGTATTAAACAAGGCCCACTGTGGTAATTAGATATAATAAATGTAAGAGGACTTCTTAGAAGGGTCTACTTCTAGAATTTTCCTCCTCTAGAATGTTCTTAGGTGGTCGGTAGCACTATATAAAGGGATTCAAATAATGTAATGGGATATTAAGAAGTATTGTATTGTGAGTTTTATCTCAATAATAGGATGCCCCCTCGAATGGGCAAGTGAACAAGAGAGGATGTAAGGTAGCTAGAGAGGTAGTGGGGGGGGCGCAGAGGGCCCATAGTGATAATAGTGGAGGTCATTCAATGTAAGGTGGACTAGGTCCACTATATTATTAAATAAGGCCCACTATGGTAGTTAGATATAATAAATGGGTAATTAGATATAATAAATGTAAGAGGACTTATTAGAAGGTTCTACTTCTAGAAGATTCCTCCTCTAGAATGTTTTTAGGTGATGGTAGCACTATATAAAGAGGTTCAAGCAATGTAATGAGACATGAAGAGAAGTATTGTATTTGGAGCGGTGGCTCAATAGGAGGATGCCCCCTCGAAGAGGCAAGTGAATGTTATGGTGAATGGTTTATGGTTTATTCTTGGTATTATTAAAGTATATTTGTAGATCTAGTTTAGGTACTTAACAAGTGGTATCAGAGCACTTTCCTTGGGCAGACATTGTGGGCAAATATTTTTTATTTTTGCAGATTTTTTTTCGGAGAAGAAAAAAGAGGGCCGAGACATTATAGAAGTTTTTGGTATATTTATGTGAAAAATTTGCAGAAAAGGGTTGTATATCTAAGTTACTCTCAGAAAATTACCCAAGTTAAAAAAAAAATCATCCGAAACGGAGTCCAGGAAGTCAAGATATTGAAGTTTTAAAATCTGCAAATTTTCAGGATTTTTTCCGCGGACGGCGGCGAGAAATTTTTTATTTCTATAGCATTTGGAGGCTGAATTTGCCCAAATAAATTACAGATATGAGTTCCTCTCACAATTTCACCCAATTTCAAAAAAAAATCAGCCAAAACAGAGTCCGGGAAGTGAAGTTATGAGCATTTTAACTTCAACGGTTTTTTAGGGTTTTTCCAGAAAAAACTGCGATTTTATGCCGTAACTTATTGGGTGAGTTCATAGGATGCTTAGATGGCTATTTCTTCTCAAAACCTGAAAGAAATTATTGAATCATTCAAAGCCTAATTGTTTCACACATTGGATGACAGATTGGATGCATTTGTACATGACCTCACAAACAGCCTCACAAACAGCCTCACAGACGGCCTCAATGATAGTTTTCGTAGTATTCAAGATTCATTGAATAACATGCAGGAGAGATTTCTTATGGAGGGAATCAGGGATGAATATAATCAAGAAATATATGCTTGGTATGATTTTGAGGTAGATTGTGATGATTGGTATATGGATAGTTGTCATTTCTGGGATGACAACCACTTTCATATTTTATTTGATGACTCTACTCCACCTTCTGTAGAGAACATCAATGTCCCACATCAAGAGCTAGTTACCAACGTTCAGTCTACATATTCTACAGTGGTATTATTCATTCTTGATTCTGCTATGACCCTTTTCCACTATGTGGATGGATCTTCTTATTTGGATCCACATGATAGGTGTCAGTCTTTGGAGCATCATTTGGAGTTGGTTATTGGGTTCCAAAATCTTCCACAGGGAGTTCACCTGAGCACTTGGACATGGGACCGAGGCTTACAATGGTGGTTGGACTACTTCAGCATGGTGGATTTTCTTTCTACATGGGACCTTAGTTCTTCAGTCTTCTTCAGCATTATGGTCCACAATTATCCATGGGACCGTGGTATATGGTTGTACATCAAGCGTTGAGGACAACGCTTTCATAAGGGGGATGGAATGTAAGGTAGCTAGAGAGGTAGTGGGGGGGTCCAGATGGCCCATAGTGATAATAGTGGAGGTCATTCAATGTAAGGTGGACTAGGTCCACTATATTATTAAATAAGGTCTGCTATGGTAGTTAGATATAATAAATGGG
Organism: Picea engelmannii; assembly: GCA_009831015.1. Classification (NCBI taxonomy): domain Eukaryota; kingdom Viridiplantae; phylum Streptophyta; class Pinopsida; order Pinales; family Pinaceae; genus Picea; species Picea engelmannii. The sequence goes on along the minus strand of ML794848.1, from coordinate 187,453 downwards.
TAATTAGATATAATAAATGTAAGAGGACTTCTTAGAAGGTTCTACTTCTAGAAGATTCCTCCTCTAGAATCTTCTTAGGTGATGGTAGCACTATATAAAGGGGTTCAAGCAATGTAATGAGACATGAAGAGAAATATTGTATTTGGAGCAGTAGCTCAATAGGAGGATGTCCCCTCGAAGAGGCAAGTGAACAGGAGATGATCCCTTCCATAATAGGATCCATTGTACGGTGTTTCCCTACCTCAAGGGTTTCTATAATAAAGTTGTGGTTTTCTATATGGTTTCATATATCTTGTGTGGTGATTGTATTCAGATATCTTTGGATCTATTTTGATATTTTGTATTCAGGTATTTGGTTCTTAACAGAGGATCCCTTCCATAATAGGATCCATTGTATGGTGTTTCCCTACCTCAAGGGTTTTCTTATAATAAAAGTGTGGGTTCTTCTATATTATTCTTTGAATCTTTGTGGAGTTTTTGTATGCAATATTATGAACTTAACATACTTCCAGTGGCCAGAGAATCCATAGGGATGAATAAATCACTTTTTAGAGACAAAAAGGCTAATTAATTAATAAAGTGATTTAATTAGAGACTAATAAAAATAAAGTAAAAGTCACTTGGAGAGAAAAGGTGAACATGGGAGATAAGTTGGAATACTTCAGCATGATGATTTTCATTTCTCCATGGGACCCTGGTTCTCTAGTCTACTTCAGCACTATGGTCCACACTTATCCATGGGACCCTGGTATATGGTTGTACATCAAGTGTTGAGGACAATGATTTCATAAGGGGGATGGAATGTTAGGTAGCTAGAGAGGTAGTGGGGGGGGCAGATGACCCATAGTTATAATAGTAGAGGTCATTCAATGTAAAGTGGACTAGGCCCACTATAGTATTAAATAAGGCCCACTATGGTAATTAGATATTATAAATGTAAGAGGACTTCCTAGAAGGTTCTACTTCTAGAATGTTCCTCTAGAATGTTCTTAGGTGGTCGCTAGCACCATATAAAGGGGTTCAAATAATGTAATGGGATATGAAGAAATATTGTATTGTAAGTTTTATCTCAATAGGAGGATGCCCCCTCGAATAGGCAAGTGAACAGGAGAGGATCCCTTCCATAATAGGATCCATTGTATGGTGTTGCCCTACCTCAAGGGTTTTCTTATAATAAAAGTGTGGGTTCTTCTATATTATTCTTTGAATCTTTGTGGAGTTTTTGTATGCAATCTTATGAACTTAACATACTTTCAGTGGCCAGAGAAGCCATAGGGATGAATAAATCACTTTTTAGAGACAAAAAGGCTAATTAATTAATAAAGTGATTTAATTAGAGACTAATAAAAATAAAGTAAAAGTCACTTGGAGAGAAAAGATGAACAGGGGTGATAAAAGAGAGAGAGGGGCCTTTATTCTCTCATTATGTTGATTATCATTTTGATGTCTAGATTCTTGTTAGAGAGCCCATGATACTTGGGGGTTTTGAGGGTTTTGATTGGACAAACCCTAGAGATCAACCCGATGGTGAAAAATCTCACCTTTCCTGATCCAAGCTTGGACAAGGAGGTGAAATATTCCTCCCTCACCATTCTACATCAGTTTTATTCAGTTTCATGAGCAGTTGAGGAAGCAGGGCGCACTTGTGGGGGTTTCCAATAGGTTGGGTGCATCATCTTGAGGAAAAGCAATTCAATTTGGCTTGGGAAAGCTAGATCTGAATTATCACTCTCTCTAGGCTTTCTTGCTAGCATCGTATCACCTCTTTTGATTAGTTTTTTAGAGGATTCTTCAATCCATTCATTCTAGCTTCCAGAGGGGCGATTTTCCTCTTCATGAGGGCGCACTATTCCTAGGGGATCTATTGATTTGGAGTTGGAGATCACTCCCAGCCGTTTGGAGATTTTTCATAGGGGCTTCTTATCCCCTAATCTACATTTTGGCATTTGGTTTCATTGACTTATAGGCCATATAGGCCCATATATTTTTCAAGGATAAGACCCCCTACGAGGCTTGGAGCGGCCTCAAACTGGAAGTGACCCACTTTCACATTTTTGGTTCTTGTGCATGGGCCCGGATTCCCTCTGAAAAGAAGAAGGCACTTGATCCATAGAACACTAAGTGCATTTCTGTTGGATACCCTAATGGTGTGAAGGGATATCATCTTATTGATATTTCCTCGGACCGGCTCATCATTGAGCGTAGTGTTTTTTGGCACGAGGCCGAAGGGGAAAGAAGAACGATTGTGGGAAAGAAAGCGTGCAGAAAACTGAAGTAAGAACTGGCAAAAGAATAGCACGCTCGCATGCAAGAAAGCATTCACAAAGGAAAGCGACAGCTGGAGGAAGAACAGCACACTCATGGGAGAAAGACCTAACGTAATAAGGGTTAGGGTTTTGGCAATATTTTTTAAAAGGCTGAAGAGCCCAAAATATATAAATATAGATACGAAAGTGTCAGATAGGGATGTATGTTTTGTTGTTATGATAGTGAAGTTATGGAGACTATAACCACGCAGGAGCGTAGGCGATATGTAATATTTTTAGCTGTATGAACCGATTTTGTAAGTTGTTGAGAAAAGAATTTATGAGGGAGGGTAGATATGAGGATCAGACCGCAGGCTATAGAGCCTGGTGCGATCTAGTTCACCTCACATAGATCTTACCCAGTTTTGTGGAGAATTGTAAGCGCATGGCACCAAGAATGAAAAACTGCCATAATACAAGAGCCAAGAACCAAATCTTTGTGGATGTAGCCCAAGAGGGGGTGAACCAAGGTAATACTTGGGTAATGTGTTAAATGTATGCATGTCTCTACTTTCTTTCAGCAATTAATGGTTAAGCTTGATGAATGAGTTAAGACATTGTTATAAATATGTTTATACTTTGCTAGAATTAAAATGTGGGATATACGTATGTGATTTCAAGGAATAAGTAGTTTACCTTACAGCTCACAGTATCTGTCTTTAATCAAGAAACCCATATCCCCTACTTTGTCCTAGGTTGTAAACACCTAAGTCTTACAGTTACCCATTTAAAGTTATCTCGGGTGAGACTGCGCAGTACCTTCCGGGTATTGTGTTGCCTTTTGGTTTACCAGAAGGGCCGATAGTTTTAGAGGCTTTGTTGAAACCCCGAATGACATGAACCCTGGGTTAATAACTCAGACAACCCAAGAATGGAAATAGTAACCAACAGTGTCCAATTCAAGGAAAGTGTCTTGCATGTACCTCAACGGCCGCATGCAGACACCTTCACTCTTCCACCTGTCTGAGATGATGAGCATGCACATGTTGAATCTTCTTTAGACAAGAGCTCTGATTCAAAGGACTTAGATGATTCAGATTCATATTTAGATCCAGTATATTTGGATGCAGAGTCAAAGCATCCAGATGCAGTTGCAGAGCCAGAGCAAAGGCCCAAGTGGGCACAGACTATTGTTCAGGATGCAGGGGATCTCATCAGTGATCCAACTGATACTAGGAGGACTCGATATGATTTCGAAGAGCCTCCTATTGCACTCACTTCCACTGAACCATTGCCTTTGAGGCATATTTTCTTGGTTTAGTCTTCAGATCCACAATATTATGGCAAGGCTGCTGGAAATCCCTTTTGGGAATCTTCCATGCAGGAGGAGTACAACTCCCTCCTTGAGAACCAAACTTGGGATCTGGTTCCCCTTCCTTCTGGGAGGAAACTTGTCAGATGCAGATGGGTCTATAGGACCAAGAGTGTAGCAGATGGACAAATCAGTAAATACAAAGCTAGGCTTGTCGCCAAAGGCTTTCAGCAGGTTCATGGTATTGACTATGATGAGACCTTCACTCCAGTGGCGAAGATGGATTCCATACGATTGGCACTTGCCATTGCGACAGCCAAGGGATGGGAAGTGCATCAGATGGACGTGAAGAATGCATTTCTTCACGGTGATATCTCTAAGGAGATCTACATGGAGCATCCCCAGGGATTTATGTAGGACTCATCTTTGGTTTGTCGACTGAAGAAGTCACTTTATGGCCTCAAGCAGGCTCCGAGGGCATGGTATTCCAAGATGGACTCCTACCTATTGTCACAAAACTTTCTACGCTGTAAATCAGACCCCAAATGTATTACATGCTCAGGACAGTTGATTCACTTCTAATTTTAGTTATGTATGTCGATGATTTGTTGATGACAGGTTTCTCGACTTCAGTGATTGCTACAGTCAAGAGGATTCTTCATGAAAGGTTTTTAATGACGGGCATGGGTCCGCTACACTTGTTCTTTGGACTTGAGCTCAGTAAGGATGCATCAGGAATCAAATTGTCTCAAGCCAAGTATGCATGAGATCTGCTTAAGATATTTCACATGACATACTGCAAGTCTGCTCCGACTCCTTTTCTATCAGGAGTCAAACTTGAAGATGGTGGGGAGACTCCACTGGTTGACAACACACTGTACAGAAAGCTAGTGGGGAGCTTGTTGTATCTCACACACTCCAAAATAGACCTCTCATATGCAGTTGGCATAGTTTCCAGGTTCATGCAGAAGCCGCATGAGTTACATTGGAAATTTGCAAAGTGTATCCTTCAATACGTACAGGGCACCATCACCTTTGGGATTCATTATGCAGCAGAATCTACATTAGATCTCATTGGGTTTACTGATTTTGACTGGGCTGGCGATAGAATTGATCACAAGTCCACATCTGGTTACTCACTCAGTCTTGGTTCTGGGCCTATCTATTGGTCAAGAAAGAAGCAAGTTTCCATTGCTCTATCTTCAGCCGAGGCAGAGTATAGAAGGGTTTTTAACATAACCATTCAGGCTATGTGGCTACAACATTTTCTCACTGAGTTGGGCATTCAGTTTCATCGACCGATCGTCATCTGGTGTGACAACCAGAGCACTCTAAAGTTCTGTAGAGATCCAGTTCATAGGCAGTGGACGAAGCACATCAAGATCCACATGAACTACATCTGGGACTTAGTACACAAGGGGATCATCAACTTACAATTATGTCCTTCAGGAGAACAGATGGCAGACATTTTCACCAAGACCTTCACTGAGTAGAAATTCCATTCTCTGTGAGGTCGTCTTGGAGTGAAGGACATAGTTGTCTAGAAACTGTAGTTCTTCTTTTTACATACATTGTACCTTGAGGGGGGGGGTTTCCCATGAGGTTTTCCCTCTTTCCTCACTTTATTTTCAGTGTATATTTTGTACTTGGGTACTTAACATGGCCTTGTTGTTGGGAACCAATCTTTATTTTCACCATAGTGATGTTCAAGGGGGGTGTTGGAGTTACTTCAATACACCTAGGATTTCTTTTTCCTAAGATTATTTCTTTTTTATTAGTCATAATTAGTCATTATCCAGTCTCCTATATTTTAGGGGAGAAAATTCTCTTTCAGTTGACACTTCAGTTTGACTAGTTGAGTTGTGTTTAGATGTTGCATTGGGATCATCACCATGCAACATTGGGATCATCACCATGATAATTTGACCTTTCCTTGGTATCATCACCAGAGTGGCACATTAGCCTTGATTCCCTAAGTTAACTCCTCACTACTCTATGTCCAGTCAGTTAACTGAAGACTAGTTGACTAGTTAACTCAACTAAGTGGCAGTTCACTCCCGTAACTGCCAGAGAGACTAGAATAGATGGAATTTCACTCTCGTAACTGTTGGTGTGTGTCCAAATCACTCTAGAACACCACTATGGTGCATTGGTTCACCTCAAGTCGAACTCATTGAGTTATACAGAGTATATCATGTGTAAATTATTCATTATTCATAACGGTTAATGAGAAGTCTTTCATTCTTTCTCTCCTTCTTCTTTCTCCAATTCTCTCTGAAAATGTGTGTATTATTGTTTAGCTAGATCTATTATGTGCAGGTTCACCACATTTACAAAGATGAGGTTACACACTGGGTCAAAAGGATGGAATAAATCCATTATTGGTTCATCATAGCAAAGGAAAGCATAGATACAACAGTCAAGGAGGTAGATACATCATTGCTAACTAGTAGAGGGAAGGAAGCACAGATCGATCATGTTATCAGTCCAAGAAACTATTTAGGGTTGTAAGCCAAAGATGCTTGGTAACTTAAGAATATGATAAATTAGGTATGCTTGGAACAATGGGATAACTCAATAGCTAATGAAATGGACCACTTATCATGCATTCGAATAAGACAGTGCTTTTAGAAATCAATAATCAGACAAAGTAATTGGAACAGGGTATGAAGAATACTAGTCTAGATAACCAAATACAACAATGTGAGGGTCATACAAGATAGCAAGAAGTCCTTCAATTCAAGTTCATGAGCTTAATAAGAAGATAAAAGTTCTTAGAAACTGAGCTAAACTGAAGTAAAGTATAGAATAATGAAGTACATGAACAAATCTAACATTGAAAGCAAAAGAAGATTGTGATTCTATTATCAAGATAAGAGTCTAGTACAGTAGCAAAATGTATCCAAGATTGAACGCCATGTTCATCTCATATCTTTATCTTTATAGATTTACAATAAAATATTCTGATCCTATAAAAATGGATCAGATTTGCCAAACATAGAAAGTCAAAACAACTTTACAAAAAGAGAGGAACAGATCCTCAAAATGAGGTCAATTCCTCATTCTATGGCCTTCAGATCATGTAGAACCTTTGTGTTGTGCAGATAAGCCTTCCAAGGCTGTTTGATATCTCTTGAGGAAGATGAAACTCAAATTTGCCAAGTTTGGAAATAAACCCTAATTCATTGCCCCCAAAATAGGTGCCAAATCAACTTGAACACCTCCTCTAACTCCTTTGCATCAAAAGTGGATCTTAGATTGGACATTATAATTCAATATCTATCTTTAGAAAGAGTTTTCAAGAGATTTGGCTGAGTAAAACTTCGATTTGGGCAAAAATACACCTTCGTTGCCTGTCTCAGGTTTCACCAGCTCTTTTGTCCTGAATCCGACCCTTTAGCTATTGAAAAGTAGAGCTTTCAACATCTAACTAGCAAAGTTCAAGGCGGAATAGTTGTTGAAAGCACAAATTTTTTAATGAAAACTACCTTGGGAAAAATCAAATTTCTAAGTCGTGGAGAGTCTGTTTTACATGATTGAATAGTCGATTGACATCTAGAAATCCTAATCTTTCCAATGGTACTTTCAAATCTACATTTATATCTCAATAAGGTAGTCAAAATTCCCCCGCAAGATCAGGCATCATTTTTCAAAGGTTCTTTTCAGATCAGTTTTTAACCTCCATGTGGCCATCAACTGTCTTTTCAGTACTGAAGAATGGATGCAGCTTTGCAAGACCAGCCTCTAACAATACTACTTCCATATTTGTTTTAGACTCCCAAAGGGATCCCAAGTATGTGCCAATCATGTCTATTGTTTCAATTTCAACCTCAACATCCCGCTGCAGAATTTTTCTGCGCATAAGTGCTATTGCTTCATCTGCATATGGTTCATCACGCCCTGGGCATCTCACCCCTAAAAATGAAAATGCAACAGCACACGTTGCCTTTGGAATTAGAAACTTAAAACGATGTCCACTTAAGACATAATCAACAATAGCTATTTGTCTTTTGGTTCGCTGCAAAAAGGGTAGAAATTAAACTCTGTCTATTTGACACGAAAAGAAAACCTGGAACACTTGTAAGTTCCTTGACATCTGTGCATTAACACGTGATATGTTTGATGGAATGAGTGGTGTCAGGCTTGGAAATTGTGTTGGGATTTATGTATTTGGTTTTTGGATTGACATGAAACTTGACTCGTAGCTTGGATCTATTAAACCTTCCAACAGCCAATGTTATATTTACCATTGACATCCGCGCGGCCTTTGACACTTGTATCTTTCCCACTGCCACTTCAAATTTGTGCAACACTAGATACCCAAATCGTCTTCTATAAGATTGTTTATTAAATCAACTTATATGTCAATCTATTGTCACCATAGGACAGCTGCACACTTGTTCTCTGCCTGCAAAATTGGGCATCTAAATCATAAATTAGCTTGGCACGATGGCTTAATTCATGGCTTGATTTACAGCTAAATCATGGCTTGAATCGTGGCTTTTCCTTTGCTATCTAAAAATATAGATCTGACTCTTGTAAGCCCTGATAAATTGTCACCACAATCCTGCAATTATCGATTCTCTGTCTTGATAGCTCTTCGCGGCAGCTTGGCATTGACACATCACCACTTGCAGATTGACACCCAATGTATTAATCCCTAAAGATGGATACACAAAACATTTTCTGAACAAACGCTTGAAACCTACATCATCAATACAACCATAGCCTGATTCCTTTAACCTGTTGAATTTTCTAAAGACAAAACTATCCTTCATCACAGACAGCTGCGCATACATTAGACAATTGGGTTTTTTGAGCAGCTAGCATTGATGTTTTATAAGCTTGCATTTTTAATTGCTTTTATTTTCTCATAGAAATTATCTCACATGCATGGGGACTTGAGAACGGTCCACCTATTTACATACCAAATCTTACATAGCTAATTCGATGAGATAAAAGGAGTGTTGGCTTGGCACTTGACATTTTGACTCAAGCTTTGGCTTGACTCATTGCTTGGTGCGCTAGGCTTGATGTATTGCATGGTATATGATATAGCTTGGGTTTATACTTAGGTCATAGATCACTTAGTGTGCACACACCACAAGAATTTAAAAAGGCAAAAACTATGGTTTAGGCTATGTATCAATTAAGAAATATTTGACAATATGTATTTGTGAAATGCAGGTTGAAGACCGAAGAACAAAGGTTTGGAGCAATCATGATCAATGAGAGCTGATAAGGAAACTAGAAGTTTAAGACACTGGCCAAATGATAATAATAAAAATGAGTGAAATAGAGAGAGAGAGAGAGAGAGAGATAAAAACGCTCTCAAAAAACAAGTGCATTTTGATCGCTAACAGATCCTACACCCGTTAGGTGCAGGAAACTTTGCTACAGTTGCAAAGAACCTTGGAATCCAGATCACATATGCAGGGCTAAAGGGAAAGTGTATTACATTGAGGTGCACTATGACAGTGATGAGGATGATGAGTAGGAGGATGAGGCCTTATATTCCTCATTAGAGTAGACACATGACTCTTGCGCATTTGTTGGACAGTTGGATGGACAGGATGATAGCGCATGTTCTTTAGCTTCCCTATCAGACAGTGTTGAGGACTCAACACCTCAGCATAGTGGTGAAATTTGTTAGGAGTCAAATGTGTTATCACCTGGTATGAGTTCATGCATAGGGGATATTATTCCTCCCATGGAGATGAGTGTGACACAATCCTTACCTTCTAGGAAATTTATGTTAGACATGACACAGGAGGATATCGGTGACATTCTAGAGGTGGTAGAGGAGCTTTGTGTAGTATTGGACCACAAGGGACATATGGATCTACAGACCTAGGAGGAGAAGCATGACTTGGAGCCAGATGAATATATGCATACTTATTAGTATGAGGAGAGCGAGTCACCTCTTTTGGGGAGTCTATTATTAGATCGGGTTGTGGAGACTGACAACTTGTTGGGATACTCACTTCCAGGACTGGTTTACAATGAGGAGGATACACTCCTTATTGGTTGGGATGACCATATCTCATGTCTGGACACATTTGTATGGGATCCAGTGCAGATGACATTAGCAGAGTGAGAGCATAGGAGGATACAATTTCCCATATAGGATACAATGTGATTCAAATGGGGGTAGCAGTTGGTGATGGTGTGTAGTGGCATACAGGAGGACTCAGTAGTACAGTGGATAGTGGGCAGTTCAGTGCCTTATCTTTTGAGGAGTGTGTTGTTGGAGATTCTATTATTGATACTAGCAGTGAGAGGCATGAGGTAGAGCCTCGGTAGGATTGTTCTCAAGAGACACAACACTTGACATGACAGTTGAGATTCGGTGAGGACATGACCATGGAAGCCACTAGATGCACTGATGATGCACACTCATTGGTGGAAGGATATTGTTGTAGGGCCTCAATGGCACATGATATTTCATATGGGGGACTTTCCCTTGATGACTTCCATACACTCAGGGAGAGAGTGACACTGATGAGGTCTGAATACTAACAGTTATTAATGGATAGGGATTACCTATTGAAGGTTGGAGAGATGTATCATAGGGCACTAAGGGAGAAGGATATTGAGGTGGACCAACTCACTCATGAGTTGGTGAGCCCACAGGGATTCTTGGAAGGTGCACAGACAACCCTTCAGGAATCAGAGTCCAGATTAGAGGATCTCCTTGAGGAGATTAGTCAGGGATCTACTGCATATATCTTAGTAGAGAGTCAAATGTTTACTTCAGCCACTTCGCCAGAGGATGTTGGTGGTTTGGTAGAGGAGTGTCAGATGATGGAGATGTGTGAGGGATACCCAGGATCATTGATGGTTATGGAGGGATATGACCAGGAGACAATGGAGGATGTCCAGGTGTCACAGGCACCACCATTCATGGGTAGTTGTGAGACAGTTGGTCATTCACATGAGCATTCAAGATCCAAGGGCAGTTACGAGGACACTTCCATTTGTGTTATAGGATTGGCTAACATCCATGTAGAGGTTGATCCAGTAGTACACCTTGGATACACATGATGTAGGAGGATATAGGAGTTTGCATGACTATACAGGGGAATATGATGATGAGACATAGTTCATGGTAGCATACAGAGGTGTACAATGGGATTCAGAGGGATACATTGGATTGTAGGGAGGAGACATAATTAGTGGAGCATGGATATTCCTCTCCCTTGTAGTAGTACATAGTTCTGGGAGATCACCTTCCTATTAGCAGCAGCCATATGAGTGATGTTGAAGGGAGAGTGATTGACCAATGGTTTTTGGAGTTTTTGAATGTTGTACTCGATGGTTGGAGTTTAGTGATGAGTACATGCGATTATTCACCATGGGCACCAGTGGATGAACTTTTGGTCAAGACCTTGGGATTGAACAAATTCTATGGCACTTTCCAGTCCTATAGACAGTGGCAGTTATTTATGTTAGCCTTCCCTGATACTCTCATCATGGACAACAACATGGGGGGATATAGATGATGGTTGGAGAGTTGGTAAGAAGAGACCACCTGATGTGAGTGACTTGATTATATACAGCATGATAGGGGTAGTTCATCTGAGACAGCCATATGAGGTTTGGGGCATGATGGAGAGCATCCTTAGTCGTGGGAAATAAAATTTTCCAAAGATGGATACAGGTTCAGAGTCTCAACATGATGAGGACTGGGAGAAGATATGGATAGATGATTCTGATGAGTTCCATGAGGTTAGTTGGCAGGAGGTATGGTCACAGCAGGAAGCTTCAGGGATCTAGAGGATCATGTTGATTAAGGTTGGTTGTCATTGATGTCAACCCTTGAAGAAAGACCCGTAGCACAAAGGTTTGGGTAATGGACACAATATTGTTTGACGTAAATATGACTCATTATTGTTTTGTCATTGTTGATAAGAAGTAAATATGGATGAACTCCAAAGTGGTCCCCTTATGGTGAAAGCCCTCACAGGAAGACGCTTTGTGGAGTAAGAGAACCCATGCTTAATTGTGGAATAATGAGATGAAGGAAAGTGAATTTTTCAAGGAAAATATCCTAGATGGATAGTTCTTGTCATGTCATTTCCAGCGGTATGTGGAATGTCACATAATTTCTCACGGTTAGAGAGTTATGGCCATGAGAAGTTGGAGACCCCAGGTTTGGGTAATGGACCCAAGTTTGTTTGATGGGTAACAGTATGAGTTATGATATATTTTCAGATAATAATATTATATATGGATAGTATATGTCATTCCATTTCTGGTGGTATGTATAACGTCACATAACTCCTAACGGTTTGAGAGTTATGGCCTTACGAAGTTGGAGGACCCTCATATGTCATCTAGAAGCCCCAAAAGGTCAACGTAATCAAAGTGGTTTAAGAGATTTTAAAAGGTAAATAATAAAGTGAAGTGATGAGTGTATTATTATTCAAAGTGAATACAAAATAAATTATTTCAATAATAAATTTAATGGACAAATTAGAAGTGGACCCAACCCTAAAATAAGGAAAGTGGGCCAAGTGACCTAGAAGATGTTTTTAAGGAAGCTACTTGGAGAGTATAAATAAGA